>JARJDR010015613.1:0-35577 GCA_030264135.1 Myllaena sp. GC000078 | reverse complement strand
TTGATGAATAGTATTTGAAGTACGTAAAAAGACAAAGGGAAGAGAGGGGGTGAAGAGTCGAGGGGGGGAGGACGGGGGGGGGGGGGGGGGGGGGCGGGGGGGGGGGGGGGGGGGGGGGGGGGGGGGGGGGGGGGGTGGGGGGCGGGGGGCGGGAGGATAGAAATATTTGTGATAGAGATTATACGATGTCGTTTTATTTATGACGCCATGATTATAATTATGTTAGGGGTATGACGAATTATGATAATGAACATGATTTCGATCCATCTTTATTGCGATTTGTCATCAATGTCGGCTCCAAATCGCACTATTACGAGAATGTGCACTATTATTCTAGGATGGACCATAAACTATTCACTTTACGAGTGTCATCCTGAAAAGTATAAATACGTGATTTGTGACATTCATTCATGCGATTCACATTTGAATCGTGAATGCATGTGAGACGTGCGAGAATCCGGCCGGAAAGGATTCGAAATATGCGCAAATATCTGCTACGAATGCGTACAAAGGAATTTTGTTATTAATTTTTCATCCCCGCGTATAGAACCAACCCTTACACACTTTCACATACATACGTGCAGGTGTGAGGCATGTATATACCGATTTTTCATTTATCTAATCGAAAATGCATTTTATTTGCAGTCCCACCGGAAACGATTAAAATCGTCGAGCACGGCGAGCAGAACGTGAAGAGCTACATCCTCGGCCCGTACAACGAAGGCTCCTCGATTAATATCACTTGCGTCGCCATCGGCGGTGAGTCCACTACGCATTTGTACCGAAATTGTTTTCGCATTAAACACTCCGATGTGTGTAAGAGTTGTCTGCGCGCAAGCGACAACACATCATCCTTTGCGCCAAGTGTTTCCCCGGCACCAGCGCACAGCATGGGTGTAAAAGCTTTTAAGCGTGATTTATTCGAGTTTCTTCTTGTTGTCGTTGCGACGCCGCGCAGAGAGCGAGAGCGCATTGTGCGTGCGAAACCAACGGCGCGCGAAAAACTCCGATACGTTTCGTTTTTCTCGTCTTCGAGCTTTTAGCCCGGCTCCCATTCCATTCTTTGTATCTGCCACATTTTACATGTTCACTCGCCATTGTCAACGCGAGCGTCGATCGTTGATCATAAATCATTAAATCATCGCTGATTTTTGTTGTTGTTGTTGCTCTTAGGTCGTCCACCACCAAAGGTCACCTGGTGGCAGGAGAACGCACTGCTGGACGACTCCTTCGAGTACCTCTCCGAGCGGCGCGTCCGCAACGTGCTGCACATCGACAAGCTGGAGCGCCGCCATCTGCATACGGTGCTCACGTGTCAGGCGTCCAACAATCATCTTGTTGCGCCGAAGAGCAGCTCGATTTCGCTGGATGTGAACCGTAAGTCCTGCGGCTTTTCCCTTCTAAGCGTAGTTGTAATTATATCAAGTACACCACGCGGTGGTATAATTTCCATCATTGTCATTAGAATTTAGACTATGCGGGCGGCGGGTGGGTGTGGGTATCAAAACTAGGCGCGCAGAACTCCGAAATGGGCTAATAGAAACCGTAACTGAAATGGAATTAGCGATATGAGACATGTGACATGCAATGCCACTCAAAGCGCACAACTAAAATCACTTATCGCAACGCTGCTCACTGCTCGCTGCGCTCATGGCGTGTACCTTCAAGGATGTGCGAATGTATTTTTGCGGTTTCAACGTTTTGTTCCGTTTCTAATACCCTCCCATATGGCGCTGTACATTATTTACATAGTCTTCAAGAAGGAGCCGGATGTGAGGTGTGGTGGAAGGAAGCGAAACAACCGCAACGCGAAGGTCTTAGCTATTTTAATACCTCTCTTACATCAAACACCACCCACGTACTTGGGGGGTGGCTTAGGATATATCCTTACTTATACGGTTGGCACGCATGAATAATTTCGGAACCATTTTTGATGAAATCGAACAGTTGGGGTACATTTATTAATCCAGCCAGACAATGCACACTCTGCATTTTCCACATTATTACGATTTTCCATGCAGTGGACGCGGACTATCTCTTCGGTTCACTGGCCAGCGGCGCCAACGGCAAACAGCCAGTTTTCGGCGGCGCATGCAGCACATAAAAAGGGCTTCGACGGCGCGCCAAGTTGCAAAGCGACGCTGCTGGCTGCCCGGAAAAACGGTCATATTGCATCCACCGAAGCACCGAAGCGCTTGGATTTACTCCCGTCGGTCGTGCCCCACAGCGTGGTTTAAACCCATCCCCCTCTTTAAACGGCTCCATCCATTGCTGACCGACAGACAGTTATAAGGATTATTTAAATAGTGGACGCCGAGGATAATGCGTGCGTCCTTTGTCTAGTGCCGCGCGCGTGCCTTTGTTCGCGCTCGTCCATATAGTATTCCACTGGCTTTCTGCCTTCGGGGCGTACACAAATCCAGCGCAACGACGACGACGACGTCGACGACGACGACGATGATGATGATGATGATAATTTCTTTTATTTTCAACTCAAAGTCTCGAATATGTAGCAGAGTATCGTTTGATTATTGTGATTTAATTATTTGCCGCTTTTTGTTGTAAATCGCTGCGAGGAGGATAATCGTTAAAATATGAATTAATTGCTCGGCGCATTAGTTGAAGATTTCCAAATGTCGTACACGTGTCGTCGAGTGGCGGAGGCGGCGGCGGTGGCGGCGGAGGTGGTCGTAAAGCGCGACGAAATATCGGGTATAAAATTATATTCGCACCCGAAGGCAGTAAAAGCTCCTCACCCTCTTAGTAAAAATAATGATGCTTTGCTGGGGAGACTTTTCTAGTCATCAATGTCTTGTTGTAATGTCTCCGCACGGGTAAGAAAGAAGCTGATAGTAGGTTGAAAGTGACGAGGGAGTGGAAGGGAAATGCAGAAAGGATTTAAATAAAATTACGCATGCGATGAGCGTGTGAATTTTAATGAATCTTGAGTGCGCGAGGATTATGCACGACTGTAAATCTTTTGCTGTTACGTATGTACGTGCTGTACTTGCATTACATGCTAAATAATATAAAAATTAATAGATTGCATTGAATAGAATAAAGTGGTCAGTTAAATGACTATCCTACGAAAGCGTACAAAAACTAATCCGTCCTCGTCCCATTCATGCTGTTGCATATCAAATCTCACCGAGTGTTTTCTTTTGATTAAAAATCTCTGGCGTGGACATCATCCATTGGGGCTTCTTTTCTCTCCGGATTAATTAATTTTCGGGGCGGCTGGCGCTGTTGACACAAGCACCTACGAACGACTCCATTTTCGTCCGGCTAGTAGTTGAATGGAATATGTTTTTCTTTGCGTAATTGCAATCTGTGGGAGGATTTCGCATTGCAGTATTTCGTATTGAATTGATTAATATATTGATAGCAATTTTTTTCGAAGAATAATCAAATGCATCAATGCTTACAGTAGTGTTGGGGTCCCCAAGCTGCACGGATTGCAAATGCGGCGCACGTAATTCGGATCGAATCGATCGCGCACCACCCGCCCACACATCACACCTACCTACCCTCTCCTCGGCCAGCAGCCCGCAATTGAATTGCGAATCGAAGAGGAAATCTGCGTCGGGCGCGCGCGGTTCAACGGTCTCGGCGACCGATTTTGAATACAGTTGCGCGCATTTCGGGAGCACCTTTTGACCGCTTCGGTAATTCACCGGTTTGCGTGTAAATTGGAACAATGGATCACTAATTGCCCATTACGCGCGTCTGCACGCGGCACTCCTTCTATCTCACCCTCATTCTCTCTTTCTCTCTTGATTGCTAGAGTTTCAATAATACGCTCTGTTCGAAACCCATTTCATTCAGAGATGATAATGACGGTGGCAAAAAAAAAACGGATTGTCAAAGTTTTGCACTTTGCATGCTACTCAACTTTGTTTTGCCACATCAAATGTGTAAGAAATAGAAATAAAAACAAAATAAAACAAGGCTGGCTCCTGGTGGTGGTGGTGGTTGTTGTGTGAGCTTACATTCACCGAATGATTTCTTTGCGCGCGCGAATAAGATGACACTTCACGCACGCATTCGCTCTTCACCTTCAGGCGTCAGTCGAGTGCTGCTCTCGTCGAAGCACAACAGAGCACAATACACGCTCGGGGCGGGGTGTGCTGCCTGGCGAAACAAGAGAAACAGAAGCGTGACGATAAATAGACCAGAGTAGATTTAATAGAAATTGAAGTGCTATGCGTGGGCGTTGAAGCGAAGAAATATCACTCGCGGTAAAAATATTCGACGTTTTTCATTACATTCAGCTAGAGCTAGCTAGCGTGGGTGGGTCATTGCACTCAACAATAAAAATTCATCCCTGATGTGGGCGTTGGGCGTTCGGTGTTGTTGTGTTGCGCACGTGTCGCAAATTTGTCATCTTGTTATCTCGTCATGCTTCACTATGCCTCCCTCTCCGTGCATGGCGCACACTTCAATTTGCTTGTCAGAGAGTCGCGCGACTCGTTCGCGCATTGTAGGAAACGTCAAAGCTTTTCCATCATATTCTTCTCGTTGGGGGAGGGAAGGTTTTTTTTCCACTGTCGACTTTACCCCTCCACAATGTCAGCGTCATGTTTTGATGGCGCATAGAAGTAAGTAGGCACTTGAAGATGAAAAGTCAATGTCTAGCAAATATTCAACATTTTCCGACTTTCCATTGTTTCTCTTTTTGCAAAGCATGGGATTGTTAACACATTAGTTGTCGTGCGCTTTGCATTGCATTGCAATTCCGCGGTGGTCGCGGGTGCTTATGATTTACTGGCGCGCCGTTATGCAAATCCAAAGATAATTGCATTGAAATAAAGCAATGAATAAGTAAATAGTAGTAGCCGGTTTAGGGGCGGGTTGTACGCAGCTATACAAGATGAGGATTGTAAGCACGCACACGTTTTCCATCTAGTATGAAAGTGCAGTTATATTTTCCACAATGTTTATACCTATCCTATTTTTTTGTGTGAAAATGGACAGGACAGCAACTTTTATTGAACAGTTTAGTGGTGGCTATTATTGAAAAACTATCAGCGTAACTCATAGGCAGATAGGAGAAACTCCCCAACAACAATAACTCCCAATTGTAATCAATTCACCACAATTAAGTATGCATTCTATTTCAATCAAACATCTCTTCGTAATATTGTATTTTTGTTGATGTGCTGTATTTTTTTTTTCATTTTACAATTCCACGCTATTTGATGCTTGTTTCGATGAAAATGAAAACTAATTAACTTGCCGGACTACGCTTTTTGCTGTTTGACATCATTTCACGCTGGCATAAAATATTGTATTCGCGAATTTCATCTGGTTGTGCTCGCTGGTGTTTTGCGATCACAACGAACACTTTGTGCAATTCTATCTGCAATTGAAAATTTCATTTGTTACGCGCGCGCACTCGCTTTTTAATTTCACGTGTCGCCCAGCAGCCTTTTTATTGTGCGCCGCACATAATTATAAAAATTGCTCACAGCCACACCAACCTTTGTGAAATAGTACTGCGAAAAAATTTCACACTAATTAATTTGATTCCATATGCGTAGGTGATTTATTTTTTCAATGCATTTAATTAGATTCCGTGCGCAACAACGTGACCGGCGTTTTGTTTAGTTTGGTTGTTTTAAATTCCGGATACTTCATCAGACCACTTAACAACAAAACCCCTGTGCGCCTCTTGCACATGACTCTCGTCTCCTCTCATTTATCCGGTCGAATTCGGAGAGAAGCGAAGCGTTTGCCACTTTTTCACATCTTGCTTCTTTGAATGTGTGTACGGTTGGTTGGTTGGCTGGGGTAAAAGTGTAAATTTCAACGGTTGCCAAAAAAGTCCAACTTCTACATATACTCAACGCTTTTTCTGTGCGCCGTGTGTGTGTGGGTTGAAAATCATTTGGCTTGAGTTGAGAGCAGTCTCGCGCCAGTTGGTAGCTGATGCCAAACGGCAGGCCGGTGGCCACCGCCACCGCCACCGCCGCCAACTGCGAAACCAGTCTCCGCGGCGGCCAATTAGCCGTTGGGCTGCGTGCACTGCATCGCAATGTCCATCCGCCCGTCGCGTTGTCCGTCGCGATGATGATCGCAAACATGATTAAAGGCACGCTTGCTTCTTTTTCTTCTTCTTCTGCGCATTGTTGTTGCCAAAGCTCTTCTGCGTTACCAACTTTTCAAGTGTTAGACTTCTTGTAATTCAACGCAGTTGATTGATCAATGTTGCACTTATCACTGTAAGAAGAGCTTATCTTTGAGATGATATTTAGTTTTCATTTACATGCGCAAGGTATTTTCATTATGCATGAAGTGCACACGTCATTATATTCCACTCTACATTCATTTCTTGCTTACCATCCACCCAAAAGATGCATAATGCATTTATCTTTGTTTCCTTGACGCACATTTAATCTCGATGCTCAAATGTGCATTTATCTGATTTAATTACACGCAATAAATGGTTTTGCCATTATTTGCAAGCTTAACATTTTTTTACCCCACCTTCGTGAAGTGAAGAGATTCGGGCTGCGTGGGTGAAATGCTATTAAATTAATGCACGTCGAGATTAGATGCGGTGCGCGGAAATTTTTCATTATTAGGATTAATGAGCGCCACCAGCCAGCAGTGCTGCAAGCACTTTCCATTCGCAATGCCCTGCACTTACACCCACCCACGCACTTGTATGGACTGCGGCCGGGGGTTGTACGCTGGTGTGTGTGTGTGTGTGTGCATGCAGATATGCGTCGTTGGCGTCATCTGCAAAACCAACACGTCGGGCGAAACAATAGCCGACCGACCGACCGGCAGCTGCATGCACCACCCAGCAATCTGAGTGTTTGAATGCGCAATGTTGTTGTGCCCTCTCGACAGCATAACTATAACGATTACATTACGCTACGTGGCGTTATTTCATATAATGTTTGGATATCATATTTAATGTTCAGTACTCAACATATTCGAAAGGATACAAAAAAATCAAGAACAAGAGTTTTCTTAATAATTAACGGAGATTGGTTCAAAAGAGACTAGAGTGGAAAATGCACTACCGTCAGAAATGCAGTTTTACGTTCCTTGACACTCTGATCGTAGATCACCGTTTGAGACGCAAGGCGAGAAAGCAAGTAGTAAATATTTAGACAGTATAGGGTTGCGTGTGCTCACCGAGAGCGGAGGGTATTTACACTGGCTGCCGAATTTTGTCACCTCTATGTGATCAGGTGGAGGAGGGCCATTGCTTTGATGGTAACTTGATTAGACACTACAAGCAACCTCTCCAACTTTGATTACCACTCTCTAGCTCGCGATCGGAATGGGGATTAAGCGCATCGTAATAAATCTGTATCACGCTATTACTCAGCGTATTAATATATTAACTGTACGAGTAGAATTTTAATCAATTTTAAACTTTTGCTTAATAGATGACTTAAAGTGAAGACCTTGTCCTTGCCGGTTTGAAAACAAATCTCGCACCTTCGGTATTTGCACAGAGGTTTGTCTCATCCGCAATCCCAGAGTGTTTATCCTCTTACCTCTCCCCCCTGCCTTGAATTCCATTTCTATTTCTAGTCGCCTGTCGTCTTAGAAAGGGCGCCTCCTCTACATCTACTTCCTAGTTTCCGGGACGGTTATTTAGTTAGTCAGCTAGGGCGATGGCGTCAATCCGCACGCGGATTTTAATTAAATTCGACAATCATCCTCGCTTCCGCCGCGCCGGCAACGACCGACGCGCTCACCTGTTTCTTGTGTATTTACTCATCGCCCAAGAGCTTGAGTGAGCTCTTGTTGCTAATTTTATAGAAGTATTCGCATTGCTTTATATTACAAAACTGAGGCCGGCAATAAAAGCAAGAATGGTCTTTTTATTGGAATTTATAGCGTCGCCCAGAAGAACATTCGTAATATTTTATATTTCACTTTATTGTGCGTTCCACCTTGGGCGAATGCAAAGTATATTATATATTATTGTAATTTTGCGATGCCGTTGCGAGTCCGCCAGCGGTGTCCCATTGTCATACGTTACGATTTTAATCAGCATAAATTTCGGATCGGAATCATTTCATGAGTGCTTTTTATGACCGCCAGCAAATGCATAAATTTTCGTATTTATATTGTTTTATGTGTACCAAGTACCAAAGTGGTGCATAATATGCATGCGTTTATATTATTTATTGCGATAGTGCAGAATTGAAATGTCAGATGTATTAATGGCAATCTTTTGTGGTGAAAAAAAATCTACAAATATCATTTTCCATAAAAAGAGTGATAGTATATTTTCGTACGAGGAGAGAGTGCTCAAGACTCCGTCATCCGTCTCCGCCTTATGCACATATCCACACATCCCCATTTCCACCGCCCCGCAACAGCAGCCAACCACCCTTTCGCGGTTGACGTACTCGAGAAGTGGAGACAAATATCGTCCCTTATGTGTGTGCCTTTTTCTTTATTAAAGCCTTCACTTGATGGATCACATTTATCTCTTTATGTCCGCCATGAAGCGTCGGTCTTAGCGTTCAGCGACTTTCATGAAATTGAATAAATTTCACGACGCACCGAGAAAAAAACGCAATTCTTTAGCTTTAGATATTACTTAATATATTTAAATTATATCATTTTTGTAACTGTTTGCGATTTCATTGCTTCTTCTACAGGTGAGAATTATCTGCATTGACGTTAATTTGTTTCAATTCTAAGTAATATTGAGTCAAACAAAGCAATCTTAAAGGAAATTAAAACATTTAAGCTTGAAACTTTGGTGTTTGGCGGTTTCACGGTTTGTGCATTATCAAACATTTTTCCATGGACGCGGAGAAGATGGGGACGAGAGGGGGTGAGTATTCTTAAGTCTGGCGGTGACGTCCTGCCTCTGGCTCTGCCTTATATAGTTGACAACAAGCGTGAACTTCATTCGCCTCTTCTTCCTCTTCCTTCCCATCGCGACTTACTCTTCTTCGTCTCCTCCTCTTCCTCCGGTACACAAGAATGCACTTATTCCGGACGCTAACTTCTTTAATTAACTCTCACTCTGTGTGTTGACACATAAATGGAAATTATCCCCGGTCGCTCCTCGAAAGATTCGGCGCTCGCGCGCGCCTAACGAAGAGCCGGGTATGGGGGAATGTCATCTTCGTAACTTCATAATACTTGGATACTTTGTCGCGAAATTAGAACTGCACTTTGCATTGCGACGAATTTCAAAAATTAAACATTTTTCGAATGAACGAAGTGCCGGCCTCGGCTTGGCGCCGGCGCACGGAAACATAGATTAGGATAAAGTATTCATCCTGGCGCATGCAGAGGGGATGGTGGAAAATGAAGATTTGCCACCGTTTCGTTTCGCACAGCTTCATTTTAATTCGTTGCTGAAGCGGAGAGCGGCGCGTTGCTGCGTGACATCGTCCACTAGGTCTGCACTGAATTTTTCATACCGTTGCGCACCGCCGCGGCAGCACGTTCGGGTCGTATAGTTTATAAGGTGGAAAGTTGAAATCGTTTAATTATTTATTTATTAACCGCCGGCTGCTGGGCGCTGGCTCGTAAAGCGCTCTGCTTCCTTCTCTCCGCTGCAGGTGTTTCGCCGATTGTGACCACACGCTTGGTTTTATTTATATCCTTTTGTTTTCCCTATGTTCCGACACGTATTTGAAATAAATATCGATTTCGGTTGCGTTTCAACTGTAATACATCGAAATACGTGATTTATTTAAGAAATACTTATGTAACGGATATGTATTGGTTTTTATTTCTTGTTTTTATTATAGCAACCGGTAATTTGATGTAGCAATTGATGATGACATGAGATGGAAGCAAAATTGGCTTTTCTGGTAGTTTGGCGGTCGTGTTGGCGTATGGCGCCGTGCGCTTTTACCGGAAAATTAGTTTCGTATTTTCATTTTCTAATTATAATCCGACTCCTTCTCACACAGAGCCAAGCGCGTAATTACAGCGTAATGCGCGATTCGTTTTATCTTTCTGCGTTCTCTCCCATCTACTTCTTTACGAACCAGGTCTTACATAACATCTTGAAGCTTACTTTGAAAACAAAGAAGTTCTTTTGCTTCTTGATCTTTTTTCTTTTCTTATTTAATCATTTTCTTGTTATTGATATTGGATGGATATTTCGTATTAGGATGTAAAATGTTGTAAAATGCATTATATCGTATTTTATCTCGGGGATGAGTACGTAGAAGAGTAGCAGTTTGGTAGATAAGTTGCTGTAACCGCTCACCACTTCGCATATGTAATATAATTGCAAGTGCAATTGCAATTGCAAGCCAGCGCTGTGCTTATGAGCGCTCAAACTTCGAGTTGCTAGTTCCCTACTTGCAATAATATAGTCGTATTAAAGTAAGAAATTAATTCGCCCAGCAGGCATCATCAGCAGACATGACACACACACAACTCGGCACAAACTCAGCAGCGTGTCGTCCAATTTATTTCAGATATATCTTCATCTTAGATATACATATCATCATATTTCGCGTGATATTCCAACAGGTGCAAAAAAATCTGGTGGATAACATCAGTGTACTAACGATTATGAAATGTGTCGTATTGTTATACTTAACGGACGCGCAATTACGTGTTTTAACGACGATGCCGATGAACAACAACAGCCAACAACAACATGAATTTTCATAACTTGTAGAATGTAGTTAGGAGTGCGGCATCGGCACCGCACGATGCACAAAGATAAAGGAGTGCGTCCCAAACCGCCGCCACCCCACGGCTTTTAATCGTTAATAGTTAAAGTTTGCGTCGGGCGCAATCGGCTGCTGCTGCTGCTGCTGCTGCTCGCTCGTGTCGTAATAGTTTTACGAGGCTTTTCGTCTTTTCGCCGACGGCGACGGCGTCCAATTAAACTGACGTGCGACGGGGGTATGTACTACCGAGGCGTTTTAATTAGCACGCCAATTAGCAGGGCCACCGCCGAAAAATGTTGCACCCCAAACATAACAACTCCGGCATTAATCCAAAAATTAAAATCTAATATTAATTAAGACAAAATTCTCCTAAAAAAACTTTGTTCAAACATTATAGCCCATCAATCTCCCAGAAATTACTGGCTGGAAGTAATGTACTTGAAAAAATATGCGGAGGTGATTTGCGAATGGCATTTGTAATTAAGCGGCGCTCGCAGGTATACGTAGGACACTAAAGAATGGAAATTAGCGTCGTCAGTCATTTGGGTCATTCGTTCGCCCTTTAATGCGTTCACTGATGCGTGTGTTTTTTACTGCGGCTCAACGCAAACACGCAAGCAACATTTAAATGAATTACACTCCACTCGTTTAAGCATCTTACTAATTATCATTGCGGTTTGTCCGTACGAGTAAGTATATCGAAGGAAAGAAGGCAATCAATGCGGCGCGGCGCCAGAAGGATGAGAATATTTTCAACAATCTTTTTGCGTGCGTAGTAAAATCTCAGTCGGAGTGATTTCATGCTGGTTGGTTTACACACTCGCCCGCCGGGAGAAGAAGAAGACGAACGAACATGTTCACATGGCCATCCTTTTTGCTAATTTATTCAATTTTGTTGCTTTTTATCATTTTTCTAATCAGTGAGTAATAGATACGATCCTGTTTGCAAAGTCTTTACTTTTTTATTGTGCGAGTGTTTCTCAGCATCATTCGTGTTGCTTCCTTTTGCATTCCACACCGTGATTCTGGCTTGCGCTGTTACGTGCGTAATTGCAAACGGTTAATTTCGATCTGTGGACCCGCCTCTCTGTGTGCAGATTTAAACGCATCCGCATCCACATCACGTCAGATGTGTGTCGTGCGCAAAAGTGTACTCGCATGAAGTATGGTGTTATTGATGGTGCCGCAGTTATCATTATAGCAGGCGAGACGATCTCTCGACAGTACACATTAAGCTTGTTGTTGCAATGGATGCAAAAGCTGAAAACATGCAACACTTCATTTCAATCCACTGTGCTTGGTGCTTTGCATTGGCGAAATTTTATGCTATCAATTTTTATCTCCATAATTAACAGTGTATCGTCCAGTAGTCAATTGAATTCGTGCATAAACGAATGGGCAAAGAATGTTAATCGGACATTTATTGCAAACTTCGCTGCAAAGCACACGAATGAGATACGAGTATTTACCCGCATTATTGAATTACCCTCTTGCAAATTACATTTCCGGCTAGCTTCGTCTCTTCGCGTCGCGTCGGCGCCAATTAAATATGTACAATTAAATCACGGGCGGTTATTAATCGTCGTCGGCGGCACGCCGAAAATCATGCCGCTGCGCCAGCAATAAAACTTCATAATCATAAATCATTAGCGGGGGCCCTCATTGTATTCGCCGCATATAATTGAATGTTGCCCGCAGTCGACGTCGACGCCGACGGTTGGAGACGCATTGAAAACAGAAGGGAGGAGGGTCACCAACACCGTCATTAACGCGCAATGCTAAATATCAACGAGTACTACGCACGCACACCACCCACACACAAATACTCGTACTGTGGCACTGCAGTAGTTCTCACTCTTACAATCAACAACTAACGATGATACCTTCCTTCCGGCGTGAATAAGTCGAAGTGTACTTGGTTGGCTACGTCGTAATTAATTGCGAGCGCGCGCGCAGCATCTCCTTCACCCAACGGCGAGGAAGGAGTGTTTTTCTCTCGGCGCAATCGCGAATACGAATTACAGCGAACGATGAGTGGTGGTGGTGGTTGTGCTGCGTGCTACACTGCAATAGTTTGTAATTCATTTGTGCGCCCGACGCTTTTTGCGCGTAATGGTTTTTTTATGGCGCACATCAACGACAACCGGCAGCGGCGGCGATGTTAACGCAAACAAATAACGCGTATATTGAGATTTATGCATGTCGGTGCGCCTGCATTCCTAATTTTTGCTTCTCTTCTTCGACGTTTTACTCGTACCCGTGGTTTTCCCCTGCATGAAGGAAATGACTCAACCGTTTCGATTGTAGTGGTAATTGCGGTTAAGTGACTTCAAATTGATGTTAATAAGTGATATTAATGCATCTGAAATTAACAAGTCCAGACATGAGAGTAACTTTAATACTTACTTTCTGGAATCCAGCATAAATGGAGAAAAGTTTTGCTTTTGGGTTGTTTTTCACACCTGCCGACGCGACGTTGACGTCCGGCGGTCACACCCCTCTGGAAAAAGCAGGACAATGCGAAAAATGCGGATTTTCCACTGGGAGGTGGTGCTGCGCAACAACATAAAAAACATTCCGGTGTGGAATCTATCCTGATCGTCTCTCTACGGGATGTCTCAAAACCTCACAATTTACTTCCCTCATTCAAATACAAACGTCTTACAAGTTTAGCGCTTTGAAAACGGATGTAAAATTTAAATCAATTTCAGTCTTCAATTTATGTTTAACTGAAATTTCATGCGAAATGCATCAATTGATTGTTATTTCTGGCATTGTATATAGTGGTAGATTCCTACGCCGGAAGTTTTTACATAGTCGTGCAGCACGAGCGCGCGCACACACTGATTGCACAAACGCCCCCAGTTCTTCCTTTCATTGCGTACCGTTTCGCTCGCTGTCTGCAATCCTGCGTCCTGTTTGGAGTCAGGTATGGACGATTTTTTTCCCAATCGTCTGTCTTCCTCCCGGATGTTTATTTCACTCCGCGCGTGTCCTTTTCGTCCGCTGTCCGATTCATTATCCTCGCGCCCCGAATCCCTCTTTCTCTCACCCGCGGCATTAGCATCAATTTGAATCCAGGACCCCTACGCTTTGTTTGCGACTAATTCCACCTGCAATTTAGCGATTGCTCCCCGTGACTTTTTGCGATTAGGGAATTAAAATGGTTTAAAACGGGTTGGAGAGGTGAAGGACGGCCAAAGATTCCAGTTATTTATTTATTTATGCGTTTCTACTCGAATAGAGAGAGAGAGAGTTGATTCCCACCGAGGTAAACGGCACTAAAATGCGTTTTATAGTTCAATTTTTTGCACGCGCGCGCGATTTTTTCTTGTTCATGGTGATTTGCTGCTGTTTTATGACGCCCGCCGGTGGAGTACTAATCGGTTTAAGCTACCGGATGCGATTGTCGGCGATAAAATTCACCCATTTTATTATCATTCAAGTGCCGTTGACGGATTACGCTCACTTTCTTTCTCTCTCCCTGCGCGCTACTTTGCGCTAAATATAAAATTACAAACTTATTTCGATAATTATTTCGGAGTGTAATTATCAAATGTAATTCAATATTTGCATTCTTGGTGCTTGTCATCATTTTGTATAGTTTACGTTCCTTTTTGTTTGGTTATAATTTCCGCCATATTTTACAGTCCTGCGTGCATATTGCGTGCGTATGTGTAGGGAAGCAATAACGCAAATTTAAACGAATTTGCTTCAATTTATACCACGACGTCAACGTTTAAAAGCCACATTAAGTTGCACGGGACAGGACGCGTGTGGCCGTCGACGTCGTCGTCGTCGTCGTCGGCTGCCGAGGCGTTCACCATTGAATACAAAATTTATGCAAATTCATGTCTCTCCCTCTTGCGTGGCCGAGAGGCCGGCGCTCCCGCCCTTACCCGCATATACAAGGATAAATATTAACAATGAGAGATGGAGCGCATCGCAGAGAGCACAAAAAAAAACGGGAGGGAAAAGTCCGCATTGGTCTGCAGAAAAATGTAAATGAGTTGGTGCTTCGATGAAATGTCAAATTTTGCTTCTTCCAATGTTTGAAGGTCGTTAATTAAAATATTATAATTTATATCTAATATTTGCTCAAACAAAAGCACAAGGAATTGTAGTGAAAAAAATTAAAATCGCATTAACCTTTTGCATCGCTTAGCTGGCGAAATAAAATGCCGCAAAAACACATCAATTAAGGACATGCTCAACGTATACTTTGAAAACGGTGTTTTTATGGATATTCTCACATTTGGCAAATGTCAATTTCCTTGGCATTAATATAATCACGCCATCCTACCCGCATTGGAGTCCATTATCCTGCTTGCGCACTGTTTGCAAGCGGTCACTCACTGGAGAATATCAACAAAACGTCTTTATGCTTCTGTGCGTCTTCCGGGGCGCGCGGACGGAGTTGCAAAGTCGCCGATGATGTTACCCCCACACACATACACTATCTCGTCCTTGCTCTTCTTATGGGTTGATGTTTGATGTTGCGGTGTGTAGTTGTCCTGCCAGTCGTTCGTTCGGCCAGCCGTTGCGGTCTCTAATGACTAATCCAATCAAGGATCGGTCGTCGCCCGTCCCGCCCTGCGCTTGCTCACAGCACCCTCCTCATTCTATATTTATTCTGCAATGCGTCGCCGCTATAAAGCGGAGCTCCCCAGGCGGGTGGGATGGAATGGCAGTCATCCGGACAACATGCTCTTCCTTTTGCCGCGCGCGACGAGCGGCAGCGTTTTAGTTTGATGAAACGGCCGATCTTTTGCATATTCATGAAAAGATGATGGAAAATACGGGTGGAACGGCGATATATTGCCGATAAAAAGCATCCCTCCGGTAGGGTGCGGAACGTACCGGAGGATGGAGTGGGAAGGATAAAAAGTTGCATATTTTTTGCCGAATGCGCACAATTGCTAAGTAATGGCTGCATTTTTAATGTGTCGATGGGTCAACAACAATATTTCCGGCTGAAATAAGTTTGCGGGCTGGGAAGAGGAGGAGGGTCGTTAAGAATAAAAGAAGCCCGGTCTGCTGAGAGATGGTCTTAAGATGAAGTGCGCTTCCGGCTTGGTTTTCGCCATCATTTACCGCGTTTCTTCCTTTTCATATTTTCGCTGGGCGCTTGCTTGCTAGTAGCAGCCGGTGTGCGACACTTTTATTTCTCTTATTTTTTGACCTGCATTGAATTGAGGGACGGCGAGGGTGCGGTGTAGGCGGCGGCCATCATGCTTTGTCGCCGACGCGCGTACGCTTTTTTTAAATAATTTATTTACTCTCGGCGCGACCACTCCTGCAACCTGTGCGCCAGGGTTATTTTTTCACTTCACTCTCCGCGGCGCCCGTCCGTCGTCTTCTATTTCATTGCTTCATTTTCTCATTTCGTTTTTCTTTTCCGTCGTCGCGAGTTTTCATTAGCCTTACTTACAACACGTCGGCTGGAGCAGGAGCAGGAGCATGGGGGGTGCGCGCGAGCCACTTTCCTACCACTTGATGTATTCGCAGGATGCGAGAGAGATGCTGTGGAGGATGCTGAATGCGCTGCGCTCATTTATTTCGCCGTCGTCGCTTCCTTTTTTTCTCTCGCTGCGCCGTGCGACCCGGCACTTAGCGCCACCATCGCGCGGCAGGGGCGGCTAATAAAGAGCTTGTACTCGGTGTCGACGCTAATAATTCTTTTAAGTAGGCCGAATGTCGACCGCTGACGCTGCTATTCTAATAATAGTTTTTAAGTTAGATCAAGGAATCGAATTAATTATTGCGTCGAATTTATTTTATGTGTTTCCATAATATTTTTTGCATCATTTGTTTGTCAAACATGTCCCAGTTTTTATTAAAGCGATCCTTTCTGCCGCTTTCTTTTTTTCTCGCACCGTAATTTATATTCGGCGATGCTTTATGAGCTGCTGAGTAATTAGTAAATTAACTCTGCGTTTACACCTGCACCCTTTCATTATTTTTTGCGCGCGCGCATCTTTTTAAATAATTATTTTTGCGGTGCGCGACAAAACTGCGCCGAGATTATTTGAATTGAAGGCAAATACGAGGATAATGGAAACGGGAAAGGATTCGCGACAATTTCAATGAATACACGAATCGAATTGAATGTGTCTTTGCGGCAAAGCGAATTGTTTCAGGTTAATTAAAAGTTGTGCGTTTAATTATTAAATTATGGGGAGAATTCGAATGGCTTCGACTTTGCTTTGTCTGTTGTTCCTACACATCTTCCTCTTCTTCATCCACATCTTGTTCAATCTATTATTAAATTTAATTTTATTCTCAGCTTGGTCGTTTTCCCCTTCATAACACTTCAATTAGAATGTTTGCAACACGACGCAATAATTTAAATCACAATCGACAGAGGAACAATTACATTTTTAGGTCTCGTTTCATTTTTTCTTTGGGGATCTTATAAAATTATAATAATTCATTCCTTGCATTGCTACGCTGCGGAACGGCGGCATGGAATGAAATCCGAAACCGGAATATGAAATGCACGAATTATATGCACGAGGATTCCGCAAATAGCTGCGCGATCCGTGCGCGCAAGAAAGGGTTGGCGAACGAACGGTATAGTCGCGACCCTCCCAAAAACGGGAAACTGCGCGATGAGTAATGGACGTAATTTTTCGGTAGGGCGCACTTCTTTTACATTCTCCCCGCCGCCTCATTCTTGACTTTGCCAAGTTTCATAACGACGAGCATCTCCTGGATATGAACCTCCGTCGCAGCAAAACGTTGATTTTCATGCACAACTGTTTTCGACGAGGAAAATATTTAAGTATTAATTTCGTGTAATCATCGTCTTCGGTGAAGCGTCCTTTTTCAAGATGCCCAACCAAGCAACAGCAGCAGGGGTTTGTTGCAATGCACGTTTTGTATTCGTCGTTGTTGCCATCGTCGTCGTCGTCGTCGTTCTTCGGTTATTACAAATTCCGATCCGTCGAAGCGCGGGAGCGCGCGCGCGCGAGAGCTGCCTCTGATTTATTGCCGCAGATTGCCGATCGTAAAGTAGATTTGCGTCGTTTGCAAAGTAGCGACTGGCATGGCGGCTGCCAGGAAGCGGAAGCACGCCAGTGCAAAATCAAACGTTATTATTGGCCAGCCAAATCGTCTTGGGCGAAGCGCTCCTCCGAAACAAGAATAAACTACGCCCGATACATAAATAGATGAGTTTATTGTTATTTTTCCCAGCGACTTATTCTTTACGAATTTCTTTTCAATTGCAAACGGTGAGCATATTTCGCTGTGCATTGAATTCGAATGAAGTTTAAATCGTCTCGCATTGTGTTGCTGATTGCGATGTGATTTACTGCAAGCGACAACCTTTTTAATGTATTTCTTTGGCGTTTTGCAATAATTTACAGCGCTCTCTCTGTGCACGCAATGGTTTGCAAAAGGGGTCAACTTTGATAGCGATAAATATGAAACTATGACAGTTATTGTGCGTATTTTTATTTTTATCCTCTTTGCGATAAACGGCATTAATTAAAAGAGTAAGTTAGTGATATTACTGCATTTTAGTAAGATTGAATTAATTGCATTCAATAAACGTTTTCCACCGATCAAACGTCATTTTCATCGACTCGCTCGCTCAAGTCATTGGCGTGGAAAAGTTATTCGTCATTACGTCATTCTCGCGGACCGGACGCGCAGATTTAATAATTAAGTACCTCGTCGCGTAATCGCTTTAAATCGACTATAACGCGGTCCTCCGCTCACTTCGTCTTCTTCTCGACGGCCAACCCTTTCTTTGCCGCCTCGGAAATAAATTTCGCCAGTGTTTTGTATAAATTTGTTCGCATCGATGTATTAGTTAGTTAGTCATTCGTTTGAGAGCGCAGCGTCGGCGCCAGCGCGACGAAAGGTTTTTCACGACGCTGGCCGTTTTTCAGGCGTGAGATTAATGCGTTTGGGCGCTGCTCTCGCAAAGTGGAATGAAGAGCGATTAATGCTGAATAATCTGATCAGGCCCCGCGCGCTCGCACGCAGATGCTGACGACGAAGGCGGTCTGAATGAAGGGTGGACGGTTAGCAAATCGGCGAAAATGTCCCATCAGAAAAAAGTTCAGTCCTTCAGGATTAATAAAGTCAAAATGTACAATTTTCTTAGTGGAAATTAAAGCCGTATTTCCAACATTGAACTAATTTTCAAGTAATATTTGCCGCGCTAATGGCCGTCTTATTATTGTTTCAGGTGAGTACATATACACTTTAAGGACATATTTGAAATCCCATTCGTCCCGAAATGAAATGCGAGTAATTCATCAGTAAATATTAACTCTGCGTCGGTCGGTATATAGTAGTTGCGCAAGCGTTTCCATGATACAGCGCTATCACTGGGAGCAGCGTTCGACTTTAATCTTTTTAATTCGCTTTACGAAATCTCATTAACGAGCGTCAGCGTCTCGACTTCACACTCCATCCGTGGCCAAAGCAAAAGAGATGCTTTGACGTTGAGAGGGCGACGTGCAAAGCGAACAAAGTGAGCGCATATTATTATTAAGACGATGTCAAATAAAACGCGCATTCCTACGCATAGTGAAAAATCGGTCAAATGTTACTAGCCATGACTTAGTGATGAATGCAGTGAGTGAGTGCATGCAACACAAACGGTCACACACATTGCGCTTTCAAAGATTCACTCTGTGATGCCGCGATTGCGATCGGTGATTCTGCGACTGCATTCTTTACGCGCTGCACTCGCGGAAGTACTTTCGTCCTTCGAGAATTGAGCCATCATTGCGTCGTGCGCTTTCAACGCGCGCAAAACTACAGAGATATTTCTTTTCGCAGCGTCAATCATTTGCAAGGATTCGCTGGATTTCCACGGATTTTTTATTTCGGTATCGATGCGACGATTGGCAGCCGGCAATAAGTCAAAACGTCTCCAATCGGCACGGTGGGGGGATCATTAATTGAATCGAATCGGATCGGCAATCGTGTTCCGTTGCGTCCTGCCAGTGTTTTGATCGTCCTGCGGTGCGGAATGAAAGCGCGCCGGAGTCGATGCGGAAAGACAGTTGACATCTCTCGACGCGGATGGATGGATTCAATGCGATTGAATTCGTATTGCTCTTTTCCCATCCCTTCAACTCGCACAGTCATTAAACAATTGGCGAATTTACTTTTTATTTATTATTTATCTCCGTGAATATGACGCGAATTGTTTTTGCATATTTAGATTAATTAATGTCATGGTGGACAATGTGTGTTTCTTTAGCGCAAACGTAATTATGATCTGAGTGCCAAGAAGCCTAAAAATATATATAGATAATCCATCATTTCTTTCGTGTCTTGTGCGTGAGAGACTTTCGGAAAGAAGCGCGCGCCAAGATTGATAACGCATTTTTATTTATACTTCACTTCACATTTCCGCGCAAGACAGAAATAATCAGCGTCGCAAAGAAGTCGGGCTATTGATAAAATGATAAAATAATGAAAAGGCAATTCATCTCTAGCGGGGGGCAGCGCCAGCCTCCGAAACATCTCTTTGTGCCGCACGCGCTTTCGTTTTTTCGCATTCATTTGTGAAAATGAAGGCAGTGCTCTCTTCGGTAATATTCATAATAAGTAGGCGTATTATGTTGATACCGGTCCCGGATTGTGCGAAAAGCGCGCACACAACTCCAAACCCGGAAAAAAATTAATAAGAAAAGAAAAGCAAGATAAAATACGCGGCAAAACATGGCGAAATTATCGTTTGATGAAAAAAACAACTTTGTGACAACATGATGCTTCCCCAACATTAAAAATTAATGGGAATAAAATATTGAAGATTTTTTAAATTACTTACTTGATTCATGATTTGGCTGAATTATTATCTAAAATTTTTAACACTATATCGGATTATTCATTATTTTAAACATTTTATTATTTTCCACCACAAGGATTATCAGCAGATGTCAGCAACTCAATTTTCAGACGCGGGCGCTGGTGCGCAAATCTAATAATTCCATATTGACTTTTATGTCGAATCTACATTCTGCGTGATGCGAAAAGATGGTAAACAAAAAACCGCCAGCCTATTCCGACTCGCACGCAGGGCGCGAGAGACGTAAAAGAAAAGGAAGCGAGCGGGCTCCGCGTAATCAAAGAATGCGTCGACGTCGACGTCGCCGTCGCCGTCTCCATTGCATTATACATTTGCGCTTCCTTCGCGCTTCTTCTTTTAGGATCTTTTAAAGGAGCTTCGAATCGTTAATTTTATTCATGATTCATTTCGAGCGACCAGCTTCGGCAGCTTCGTCGCCCAGTAATGTTTCTATTAAGAAATGAAACGGAATTTTCTCCGACGGCAGCGACAAACGGATGGGGTGCGGGTGGGGGAGAGGGCGTCGGATGAGCATATTTGAGGGAAATAAATAACGAGACCTAAAGTAATAAAAGTTAAATGCCAATAAAGTATCGCCCGACCGGAGCGCCCCGCCGAGCACAGCAGCCAGCCGATGAAAATAAAACGTATTGTGAGTTAATCTGCGCGTGGAAGGCGGGCGGGCGGGCGGCGCGCGTTTGATACGCGCAGATAAGGGAAATGAAAATGCTGCCCCGCATCCTTGGGTGTTTCGCTTAATAACCAAACGAAATCCGTCAAATTCTTAGACGAATGAATTAATAAAGCCAAGGATACGCGAAAGCTTTTGCGGAATTTCGATCCATGCGGATAATAATCTAATAAATATTGTTGGGCAGCAGATAATTTTTCTGCATATTTATCATCGCACACCATGGCATATTGTCGCTGTTCGTGCGTAAAAACCACTTTCCCATCTCTCACGTGAGCGACGCCGACGCCGACACGACGCCACCGCGCATTTTCCTCATCTCAGAAAGTTAACCACTCTATAATACCCTAGTAGCGGGCGCGCCTCATATAAGTATTTCATCCGGTTATTGCGTTTGCATAAAAAGAAGTGGAAAATGGAAATTTTACGGCCCGCGCGCGCTCGCGCCACGTTTTATTTATCGCGGCAACCCTTTTGCCAGGATGAAGCAACTTTGCGTCGCATGTCCTACTTGGGCGACGAAGGGGGGTTGCAAGATGCTCAAAATTTGCGGACCGTATGAAACGTTCTTATTTAATGAACAACTTTTAATTTAATTAACTTGCTGTAATTAATTCCACGTCGCGCAAAGTTTTTTGTTTCGGGCGTAAATATATTCGGAAATTTTTGGGGTACTGTCTGGAATAAAATGTTTAAATTACTGTCGCGAGAAAATTTATGAGTTTGTGATTAACCAATAATGAAGAAACGTTCAGTGAATTTTCACTATTATTAATACAACAAATTATATATTAATCTACTTGCAATTTCAGAGAATTTGTAATTAACATGGCAATTCATCAAACGATAAGTACCTAATTTAATATATTGGATATGCTAAAAATCGATCGATCGTGTTTTATGGGGTTGTATTGGCGAAGAGGTAGAATAAACACTTATTAAAACGCAATTAGGTTTTCGGCCGGACGCCGCACCGTGCCGGATAATTAATGAATTAATATATACGCAGTTGTGTTTGTTCGTCGTGCAGCGTGTTCGATGATTTAAACAAATTTTGGGGGGAGGCTTGTGATCAATAAATATTTCCAGTGAGCACCGCGCACGCCCTATATGTATCAAATGGGATTACAAAGTGACATGCGATATTAATTATATCGCCATGGGTAATATTTTCTGTGATTAAAGCGTAATTAATTATAAACACGAACGCAATCATGAATAACATGTACTTATTTGCTTTTCATGTCGGTTATTTTCATGATATTTCTAATCCCGTTCAAAATGCAATTAATGCAGACTTAATCAATTAGAACGTTTTCCTTTTGCTTCTGATGATCATCATCATCATTTCATGACGATGATGTTGGCAATGATGAAGTTCGGCATGGCGTAATTTTGCCATAACTAACCGGGAAAGCCGCAACGCACCACCTATTCTAATCTATTCATATATACACGACGCGGATGATTCATTTTGCTCCGTAGCGCGTAGGGCGAAGTAGAATGGAGCGGAAAGAGAATAGACCGAATAAAGACAATGAAGGCACAAGTAACGAGAAGCGCGGCGGCAAGAAACAAGCAACATTCCTAGATGTCCTTCCTCCTTTCCCAACTGCTTGCTTGTTCCTTACTGTTGGCTGGTTTCTTGTTTATGTCTCCCCCGCCATCGCCCCCCATTCGCTTTGAGGTTATCGTAGCTGTACGTAAACACCTCCACCTTCCATCCCCCGCCGCGTGTGTGATGACTTAGCATTTCGTCAGCAGCCGCCCGCGCCAAAGTTACACGCATCGTATTTATGCATGCCGTCTTACTGCGGCGCTGCTGGATGATTTAGTTTTAGCCCCCCGCGCGCGCGCGCGTGTTTGTGCGCGAATGATAGAAATTTCGAGGTTGCCAACTTGGGCAGACGCGGACGCCCGCCTGCCAATTAGCGAACGTTAATTACTTAATAGAACCGCAATACGTACACATGCGCGCCGAAGGAAGCGAAAGGTATGCGCGCAGCAATGCCGGCGGCGGCGAATTCAAATTGGTGAATTTGAATAGCGAAACACTATCTATCCCATTGCGCAATTTATGTATTTTCGCTCATTCTCTTCACCGGGGCTCGAAGGGATCATATACATAACACAATTATTTTAATACAGAGAATTCATTCTACTACTACTACCAAAAGTTATTATTGTAAATAGTTGGTGTTAGGTTGCTTTTTGTTTGGTGCGAATCGGTAAGAATTTTGTGCATCCATAGGTTAATGTCAGTCCAAGTAGCAAATAAGCAACAATACTAAACAACCACGTCAGAATTGGTGCTAAAAATTAAAAGAAAGGTTAATCAAATTTTAAATTATGTTTTAGCACATACTGATCCCGAAAATAGCCACAATTAACCCGGGAAGTCGCAGATTCAACATGTAGTCTGCATTACTGTCAGCAACTTTTTCCCAAAACGCCTGAAATTGATTTGAATTAAACCTAACTTCTTCATAAAACTTTTTCTACTTACTCGTATCCTGCCGAATAAGCTATAAAAGGACCATATGAACAAGAATTTTCGAAACTGGTCAAAATAATCTCTAAATTTTGGAAACTGCCCAAAATAATTCATAAATTTTGACATTTTAACTTGTTCTAAATAATAAAACAATTTCAAACATTATACAACTTTCTTAGATAACACCAACGTAATTTTGATAAGGAGGAAAATTAAACTAAACAAACAAATATGATAAGATACTTATCTAAATCCGGCGTGTCATAAATCTTGTGCGTCAGCTCTGATGACCAATCTCGATTCAAATCAAGTGATCAATTAAAATCACACACAACAAGCGCAATCCAATCAAACTTCATCAAAATCGCACACAACACACCGCATTACAACTTCCAGCGAGAAATGTCAGCGGCATGCAAACAGCATGAAAAAAAGAATCACACGAGGCGCGCAAACCGTTTGCGTTGTTCGGTTCCTTATTAAAATGTAAATCATGTTCAATTTGCATTCTCTCCCCATCGTGTCGTCCATTCTCGGTGCGCGCGCTTCTTGTCCATTCGGTTGCGCCAAAGGCAGAGCTAGCTCTCCCAAATACTGTTTGTTGTGTGTGCGCTGGGCGGAGGATGCTGCTTTGATTCAAAATAGATTTCCTGATGCTCTCATCCTGCCGCAGCGCACCTCCTCTTTTATCCCGTTATAAACTAACTAGAATGGTAGCTAACTCGGTTAACATATTATACCCTCGTTTGACGATGATGGCTAAAAGCGGCGGCGGCGGCGGTGGCGGTTGGAGAGTGAGTTATAAGTATGTGAGGACGACGACGACGGTAGTGGCGATTGGATTCCGGCAAGAATCCTCCTTTACCTCTCTGCATCCGCTTAGTGTTATACCGAGCGATGGGCGAAATGTATGCGTGGCGCCTCGGAGATTTTTGCGCAAGGGCATTCCGGAAATGCTTTGCATTTTTGCCCGACTTGTTAAATAGTTTTGTGTTGCGTTAGGTTTTGAGACGCGCCGGTAGAAGGAGAGAGGAGTAGAGGGGTTTGGGGCGAGAGTTGAAATAGTTGTGATCAAACGAGAGGAGCAGCTTTCATCAAAAGCTCCCCCGTCGGGATGGACGCGGGCGAGAAGCTTCGTCTCTTTTCATTAAAGCGCCAACGTGATCATCTCCACTCGCATTGCAATAATTAGCTTTTGATACGCAACGGATAATTAACGTCCGTCCAAGATTACATCATTTGTGGGCATCCTTTTGCGACATGATGACTTGCTACTGGAGGCGGTTATCTTTTTCAATTTTAATTCGGTGCATCAACATTTTGCATGTTGCAACGAGCAATGATTAAATTAAGGGGGTGGCGTTTGGCTCTGGCTGGCGTAAAAAAGGTTTATTTGCGCGAAATTACCAACGACGCGGTCGTCTTCCTCGTCCTCTCGTCCGGACGAAGTTTAAGCTAATAAAACGGCAAAGGTGAAGAGCATGTCGCAGTCGTCATCTGGTGTTTCTCTTGTCGCAACATTGTTCTAATTTCGTTACAGCGACTTTCATAGACTGGCGTCGTCCTATATGCTAGTCCTTGTCGTCGTCCTCGTCCTCGTCCTCGTCGTCGTCGTCGTCGTCGTTCGACGTTAAGAGCTTAACAGGGTGTTCCATTTACTTGCGCATCTTAAGAGCTTATTCTGAGATTTTCGGTTGGCCCCTGTGTGCGATTATAAACATTGCGCGGCAGCGCCAAGAAATTTCGCGCTGAGGCGCTAATAAAACAACGTTATGATCTCAAATTTCTACATACGCGCGTTTAGCGCTAAAAGTTTAATCAGCGCAACGCGCAATTTGTTAGTTTGCGTTTGGCGCGAGTCAATACGCGCGCGAGATTGCGTAACGTGCGTAATAATTTAAATAACTACACAAACAAACATTCCAACTCGCAATAAAATGAAAGTACATCACTCCTTTTGTCCTGCAGCTCGCCCATTTGTCCTTTCATTGTCATTATCGGCGTGCTCCGATCACACCGGCTCTTCCATTACCGCACAGCCACAATTTCCATAAACATCTTATTGCCACTCGAAGACGTTCGATTCTTCCCCTTTTTCTTCTTCTTCTTCCTCCGTTTCTTTTTCCGGTGCTTTTGGCTTTGCTTTTACGATGACAGCGTTGTGGGAATGATGATTTTAGCATAGATACAAGAAAAGCAAAAGCCAAACGATACGAAAACATACATTTACATTTACTTCGCGGAACGCTCTTCGGGATTGTGTATGTGTGTGTGTGTGTGTTTGTGTGTGTGAGCGCGAATAAAGAATACGGGTAAATTTAGCGGAATTAAATGCTTTTAAATGAGACCACCACCGCCACCATCGGCGCCGGCGCCGGCGTCGGCGGAGCATGAAAAAAGCATCAAGCGAAATGAGGATCGAATGAAACGTTTTTCTCGGGCGCAACGGGCACAAGGTGATTGTGTGTGTACAATGTCGTAAATGACACAATGTAGAATAGATTAAGGCCGAATTCAATTATTGTTGCCAGCCAAGTCCTGTTTGCTTCGGCATAAACATATTCATTTCGTGATAAAAGAACGCAAATGAATGTGAATACACCAAGCAACGCCATGGATAATTAGTGTTGGTCGCATGCCAGCAATAATATAAAGGAAGCAGAATGGAGGAGGAGGAGGGAGTGTAGACACCTGAACGCGACATATTTGCAACATTGCACATCCGCTTCAGTGCGTCCGAGCGTATTTGCTTCGTCGAGTTCTGCGTCGAGTTAATTAAATGTCACATATAGTTTGGCTTGTTTGTATGTTTCCCGAGCGGGTGAGAGAAAAAATCATATCGCTTAAAAATTTTGTGAGCGCGAATATTTCTGTAAACGGATTCAAAATGAAATAAATAGTTACTTCCGGTGAGGATGCTATGATACTTGTCCTCCATTTGATCGCAGCGAAAAGTAAATTCTAAAGAATAAGTAGGTATTTATCTATGGTCGGTCATTGCACTTTATGGGGTACGAAGGGTCAGTTTCAATCCCTCATCGCCGCTTCTGGCGCCAGCGCCATTTCTGCAACGTCCGGTGAACACGGACGATGTCCAGGACACGTTGTCGTCGAAGGTGTCGTATATCACTGCGACGCGACGTGTTCAACTATTTCCGTTGCCATTCCAATTCAAACTCCAGAGACGGAAAGAAAACCGGAAAACTAAAATGTAGCTGGAATTAGTGATGTTTTTTAATCTAGATGTTAAGTCCTAGTGAATAAGAATAACTTGCGATTGCGAAATTAACGATTCGAACCGGAGTGCAGCATGCAGCAGCCATAAAACGTTGCAAATGGCGAGTCGCGAAGATTCGCATCGTTTTGCATTGCAGACGAAGTGAGTATAATCCGCATCCGTCAAGATTGCTTTCCATCCTTTTAACTGATCACCATCTCGACGTCGACGTCGACCCCAGAGTAGTGCACGCGAGGCAGCGTAAATTGAGGACGAGATGAAGGTCAGCAATAGCAATCGGACACACACACACACACACATACAGAGCGCGGGGAGATTCAAGGATGTCGCCGTTTGGGGATTTCATGTCTCAATGCCGGGTCGGTGCCGGTTTATATATGAACACGGATACGTCCGGATATTAATTGGAATCGAATTCGGAGTAGCGCCAAAGCTTTCCGTGCGCATTAGCACTAAGCTGAAACCGTGGCAGAGAGAGCTTTTTATTGCATCCCTCCCCCAACTCCTTCCTTGAGTATTAATTGCAACGCTGGATAAATTCGGATTAGGGTCGGAAATAAGGTGCGCCGTGTTTTCCTAATTAAAATCGAATCCGAGGTGATTGTCATTTCGAAAAAGTCGCCGATTTAATTGCACCTAATTTAAATCTCAGCGCATCTGATCTATATCGGGAATCCTTCGCCAGGATTCGAGTTAATTAACGACGCTGTAACCTACGATTTGGCTGCTTCTCCACATTGTGTGCTTTCCCTCGGGAAGAGAGGGAGCGAATTAAGAGAATGCAGCAGCGTTCGCGAAAATAATGCGATACAAATACAATTCTAACGGCCCTCGTAATTCGCCCTTGCGAACGAGATGTTGGGACGACAAGAACGGCGCGCGCGCACCAGCGTAATGAACGACATTATCTATAAATAAGTATAGAGTCTTTCTCGCCGGGCGATAAAAGAACGCCCGCTCGACATTTACACGCGACTTTAATGGCATAGGGGGGTGGACAGGATTGGCGCAATTAAACCAAGGATTTGACGTTTATGTGCAAAGTTTATTTGCTTACCATTGTAATTTTCCATGCAAGCTTTTCGAGCAACCGGTTAATTTTGTTGCATTTTCCAAACGGCTCCTGCTTACGGGCGCAACTGATAGTTGCCGACTGGGAAACACGAAGATTTCCCACTGGACCGCGCCGTATAGTTTTCGCCTTGTGCGCCGCCCGTCTCTTGGCGTCTTACGTCTAAGATGCTCGTGGCCCACCACTTCCGGGAGCACATCAAGTTTCACTTAGGTCTATTTCCTCCCTAAACGCACCGCATCACAACCCCTTCATCTCCTTGTTGGCAGCCATTTAATTTTCCATCTTTAACGTGCATTTTGTAATATTCGTAAAGTTCTTTGTTTCCGATTTTGCATTTCGTTTGAAAAGCTTGTGTGTGACACACCGACCGAATGAAGTGGTGGAATGTTGTAAAATTGTTTGTGCATTCCGCGCGCCACATCCAGTCGGCGAGCGCGAAAGAATGCTATTGTTATCTATTGCAATTGATAGCGTGCAAGAAAGAAGTGCGGCACGAATTCGATTCGCGTGTGCGCTCGACATTGAACAAACTCGCGCGCGGGGGCGATGTGTGGAAATAATACGGGCGTGTGTTTCAATGAAGTCGACGGCAGTGAGAGGATGGTGGTGGTGGTGGTGTGCTACGTGCAGGATGTATAAGGACTGCGAACAGACAGCCAAGGATAGATCGACATACTGGTATTTCCAATTTTCCAATATCTACATGGAAATCTTTGCGTGCGCACGTCGCATAAGTAATTTCGGCGGCAGGCAGCATTCCGCCCCCCCGCATTGCATTGCTTTCCATTCGCCGACACAGATTGAAGTGTACAGTTTTCTAACAATATCCATTTCAATATGTGTTAAAATCGCTTTTTCTTCGCGTTTTTTAATACTTTATTTGTGCATAATTATTCTTTAGGCTTCAGGCAAAGCGGATAATGCAATTGCGCAAACAATAATGCGAGCATTCGTCATTTGAGCAGCGAGTGCGAGTATGAATTATTGACAATATTTATCAAACAACCCGCCGAGATCTACGCACGCAAAATAAATATGTTTACTGGTTGTGTGCGGGGATGGGATTATTTATGCGCGCACGATGCACATTAAATTCGCGAGCATAATTTATCGGCGGGCTTGTTTAAACAATCCCGGCCAATTTACGAACGCAACAATCGGCGCTAATCGCGGGTCGTTCATTACACATGTTGCAATCGTTGCGCGCTGCTTCTATTTTGCGCTATCCATTATATTTTGCATTATATTTTGCACCAATGCTTAAAATTATTTACTTAATTTAGTATTCGGCTTAAGTAAGTGATTTTTCTTTGAAATATTCTTAGAGACTGCTCGTAAATTTGTAATGCGGGGGCGGTGAATGGCAAATACACGAGAGTGGGAAGGGTGGTAATATGTTATGCAACATTGGTCGGTCGTTAAATTTACCGCTCTCCTGTTACAAGGCAACTGCACTTGCAACAACTTCCACCGACTTGTTCTCGTACAGTTACCCTATGAATCTTGCAGTCTTCTATTCATCTTAGGCGGTCTACATAGGAATACTAAACATCTTTCCCCGATACGCTGCTTCTTCCATAACGCTCGAGTTGGTAATAGTTATAAATCTAAAGATAATGTATAAATCGTTGTAGATAATTTCAAATTGTTCACCGGCAAGGATTTTCCCCGTGATCTATAGCATATTAAGTAGGTACTGGTTATTATGTAAGTATATTGTCTTTTATAAAGTTTTAATGATGTTAACTGCAGTCTAAGTTTTTTAGTATTTTATCAAACTATTATAATTGAATTATATTACACTTAACTTATTTTATTATTGGATGGCATAGGTGGAACATTGAAAGCTTTTCGCTTGTGTAAATTCATCTAATAACCGCACACCTAATATCAAAGAGCAAATACCGTCGTCATATGCGATCGTAATACTTTGCCAACAAAATCACGCATGCAACTGGAGCGGATTTTAATCAATGTGGTTCGATTGCGCACTGCTGCTGCTGCTGCTGCTGCAACGCGGCGAGTTTTAGTCAAATTCTATAACGGAATATCATTAATTTACCACTGGATAATTTCATCACTTTGTCAATAATTCAATCAGCGGGAATCGAATAAATTTCGTTTCGCTCCGTGGAAAATGGACGCGCGCGTTGATATTTGTTTGACAACGGGAAACAGCGTCCAGGATCGATCTCGCACCGAGAAAGAATTCGGTCTGTGTGTGGGTGTGACGTGACTAATTGGTTCAATCGAACCTGCTCGCTCTGCATTTGCGAAATTATAATTAACGAGAGCTGGCTGGTCGTCGCTCGCCTCTTGGCATTAGTTTTTTTCTGCCTCTTTCTCTCCTGCGCCGGGGTTCGATTCGGTCGACCCAGTCGAAAATGAAAAATGTACCGATGACTAATGGTGCTAATGATAAATGAGGAAAAATTGAAAAATCTCCCATTCACGATCCGTGGCGACTTCCTTTTGGCTTGGCACTGGAACACACACGCGGATGTCGCTCTTTGGTTTTTACGTAGCAACCACCCCCCGCAGGCGCAGAGGGTTCTTTCATAATTCCATATAATACTTTATTATATCGAGCACTTATCCCATGTTTTGGCTCTCTCCCGCGCTGCGTTTTTGGCTGGCACAATATTTGCCAATAAATAATGTTTATTGAGAAAATATACAATTCGGCCGCAGAGTGCAGAACGGGGACGGCGGTGTGTTTTTTCATTTGGAACGGAATCGCTCCCACGTCCACCCACGCACACACACGCAGCGCGCGCGCGCACCCCGGAAAGTACGTATTTTTCTAATGTCCGAGCATCAACAAATCTTCTCATACCGTGCGCGCGGTTCGTTTCCTCGCTTCTTAGCGCCCGTAGTAATCTTTTCTATTAGCCGAGACGCTTTTTATATGCGTTGCGTTTCTCTCACTCCCGCTTTTTTTTTTCTTCTGCTTCTTTCCGTCGACTAACCATACATTTGGAAAAGTATATAACTTAGTGGGGATGGAAGGTCGCGAACGCCAAAGGGTTGTCGAATGTTTGGCCGCGCTCGCTCATAACTTCCGATGCGGATGGAAAAATATGAAAAGTTTCGGTTCTGGCCAGGCCGAAAACTTGACCGTCGTAAAACACACGCCCCGTCGCTGTTTCTGCTCCGTGTTCCCATCCACCGAGCGTTTTTCCAGCCACAAACTAGTTGGTTTTTCCACGACCAACTGACCGTAACGATAAGTTTTTATCGAATATTTAGATATCGCAATCCACGAGACTTAATTAATTACTGGACATCGACAGATTGAATCTAAACAATTTACCCCATTGGGGTAGGGACAGGATTAGGGTTTTCCACTCGATAAAGACTCAAATTGGGCGGGCGCTGGCTGGCTGGCGAGGGAAGAAATAAATACGCATAGGGATAAGGGCACGAAAGGACCTAACACCTAGCCTTTGTATATACGGTGCGCTGTTTCGACTTCCGGAGCAGCTCTCCGGGCATAATAAAAGCCGGACGAGGGAGGCAGAGGCAGTCGGGTCGAAATTTACCTAGTCGCTTCGCCACCTTTTGGGCGCGCTTAATGCCTTGGAAAAGCGAATCAGTGCATCCAACCTTTACATTTCATAGAAATCGCAATGGAAAATGCTTGTAGTTGAATTTGATGACAACGCAATCGGTCACATTCTAGCTATGTTGTGCGCCACAAATTAAACACACGGTTGAAAAAGGTAGTCATTGGACGGTCAGGTAATTAATTAATTGGCGTTTGGGAGTAGGTCGGTGTAACGACTTTTTGCCATTGTCGAGCGTTTCTTCGGGGGTGGAACCTCCCAACCAACATTGTCCATTACGTGCTTGTCGCCACCGGCGGGACGGAAATTAGTATGCAGTTTTGTGCCGGGGACGCGCCCTAACTCGATTTCGCTACCCACTTGTGACGAGCATGTATGCTGCTGTTTCCCGCACCACTTTTTGCTGCACTACTTCAACTTTCTCGAGCGCTGCCCCGTGACGTAACGTGGTCATCATATAAATTGCGTTCGCAATTTCGGAGCGATGCTAAACCGCACGCACCCGCGCGCGGGTGTGCTTGAGCACATTGCCAACCCTTGTGCAGCCCGTCCACTACCTTTCGGTCTTTTATTTGGCAAGATTCTAAAGCAATTATGTACGGGGCAGCGGCGGTGGTGGAGTTGAATAAAGTTGAATGGTAAATGGTCGAAAAACTATTGTCGGGGTGGGTTTCGGCGGTCACGTATTTGCAGGCGGCAAGGACGTTAATCAGATTTGCGCGCGCGGTCCACAAGGCTGCGGATTAACACTACCTTTGATTTCGGTTTTGGTTTTGCTTTTGCAGTGCGCCCGCTGTCGGTGAAGCTGATCGACGAGAACCGCCCACTGTCGGCCGGCAAGACCTACGAGCTGAGCTGCGAGGTGATCGGCGCACGGCCCACGCCGAGGATCACCTGGTGGAAGGGTAGCATCGAAATGACCGAAACACGTATAATGGTGAGTTCCTTTTTTTAGCCATAAAGCTATAAATTTACAATTTGCAAACAATACCAATAATCGAAAGATAATTGCTGGAAAAAAAGGGGCTACAGGACAGTTTATGAGTATTAATGGCAGGACAATGCTTTGTGGGGGGAGGGGGAGGAAGGCATTGATAACAATTAGTAATCCAGCACGTGTGCGGATTGCTTGCCGTGTCATTTTTCTTGGTTACCGTCCCGACGATAATCATGTTTTGCAACTTTGCAACAAACACTCATTATTACACTTTCCACTTTTATTACTCTGTGTATGTGGTGCGTACTTTTATCATCTTTGACTCTTTTTCATCTCGCCATCATTTCCGTTTGCGTTACGCTGCAAAATGATGTTTTTAAATTTACGCCGTTATTGTTATGCGGACACTGTGTGTTGTGTAATGGTTTTTTTTGGGAAACAACCATCGACATGTACTTGTGGGATACATGGCACAGTGCTATGTGCTTGCCACTTGAGGCCACGAAGAAGAAAATACATAATGCTTAAGACCGCCCGTGGTGGGGGCAATTGATAAATGACGAAAGTTTTTCACTTTGGCAACCAGACGCAGAAGATGAGTGGAGCGAGCGAGCGTCACGCCTCGGCATCATTACGACGACAATAACGAAGCACACGCGGATAAGTTTCTATTTAAACATATATCCCCCTTGTCCCGCCAACCCATCCATCCCGTTTTTTCTAGTTTTTATATTGTCTTCATGTTTATGTTTATCACGCGTATTATTATAAAATAAATAGCATGATATTTAATACATTCTATTCAAGGAGAGTGACGGGGATTGGGGGATGAGGATGGCGATGGGATTTGATATTATTTGTTGGACGCGTGTCAAATTTAAAAACGTAATAAACTGCAAGGCGAAATACATTCCAACTCAATACATATATCATCGGCTGTCGATCCATCCATCCAGATTGCGATGCCTGCCGGGGGTGGCGGTGGCGGAGAGAGAGCCCGATCGCTTTACAGTTTATTCAGACGCGTGCGTGCCTGCCTGTCTGGACGGACGCGGACGGGCGCACGGACAAACGCGCCTCGCGGGCACTAACGCCATTTTCCCATTTTCGAAACGCCGGATGTATAGTGCCGCCCGCACGTGTCGCCCTTATTCGCCTTCTTCTCCTCCACCCATTCAATCTCGGACGACGAACGACGAACGGACGCATTGTGCAACGATCATACATACCAAATATCCGGATATTGTGCTCTGCTCTAACAAAAAAAAAAAGAGTTGCAGTTTGCCTTTTTTTTTTGGTTATTTAGAAACGAAGTTTGCATTGCTATGCTCAAAATGGCGCATACTTAATCAATTCAATCATAAATTTCATCATCGAAGAGAACTTCTTCGCTTAAGTGCCGCCTTGCGCCTCCGACCGCCGACTGCATACATTTCAATAAATCTTAATATTACTCTCTTCTGCGCTTGGATGGGGGGGTGGGTGGGGCATACTTTACATTACATTTTATTTCTTCACCGTACTGCGTGGGCGGTCGGTCGGAGGTCTTCATTTCGTATTCATTATATTGCAGCATCGCAGCATCCACATTAGGTATATTACATCATATTACTACATCTGTGGAACGCGCGGTGTTTCTCTTTTTGTGCCAAAAAGGGGGTGCGCACATTCCATGCGACAGTCTTATTATTGCAAAGAGCGCACACCGGCATATACATATGCAACTTGGAAAAATTTTATAACGATTCGCAACCGACTTGCACGTCTTGGAACGATTTTATTTGCGATTGCACGTGCCCGACGGTGCGCACCGCGCCGGTGTACGAGACGGAATCAATTTGAAATTTACATTTGCCGCTTTTCCGCCCGTCATTACTATTATCATGCACACGATATTTTCCTACATGGTTTCCATCGCCGAAGACGAGATACAAATCAATGCTACTTGTACCCATCTATTATGATTATTATTATTATAAATTATTGATTTTACATAAGGCAAACTGAGTAACTACTAAAAGTTATGAAATGCAATTTGAAATTCAATTTTGATGATATGCTGCATTGTTTTCGCTTCGAGGGGATTATCATCAGCATAGTTATTATGATGGCGGTGATCATCATCAACGAATGCTGCGATAATATAAACTATCCCTCCGCCCGTTGGGCGCGCGGAAATTTATTACGTAAACGTCGTTGTAAATTCCGCAACGTATCGGAAGCTCGCTCGTAGTAAATTGAACTGCAGTAAAAATAACAAATAGGAAATGGCAAGCCGGCGGCGGCAGCGGCGGGGCCAACCCCTTCGTTCGCGCGCGGGGGCGATTTGGGTGGGTGGGTTAGCATTGGTCAAGCGAGCAAGCAGGCCGCAGTGAAATTGTATTTTTCCAGGTGATAAAAATTGAAATTGAAACAACGGACGGGCGCCGCAATAAATTCAATTCGAAACAAGGGTGCGGAAGCTTTACGACTTCTTCGCTGCGTGGTGCGTCTCATGGATGGAAGGGAAAGAACCAAAGGGCGATTGCCTGCAAAGGGCCTGCGGTTTTAGCACATGCGCGCCTATCTAGCGCACGATTTTCGTTTATATCGAATTGCAAATTGATGATTTGCAACGCGAAACCGCAAACAAAAAAAAACACAATAAAACCTGCCAGATTTCCAAATAGCCAAAGAATAGATTTTCTTGATTGAGATCACATCACATCACATAGCGAAGAAATTAATATTTAAGTAAAAGTGGGAGTAAGGAATGTAATTGAAATTCGATTTCACTGCACTCGGGGATGGTGAGAAAAATGAAAAGCGAGCAAATCAACAAGTTTAATTACGTCCAACTTAACTCTCGCGCGCGCTGCGCATCATAATCCATTTACGGCCTCGTCTTTACTTGACCCGCACCCGCCCGATATGATGAAAAACTCGATGTCCTGTGATTTTCTTCCGCATCGCGCTCTTCGTATCGTGTTTCAACATCGACAACTTTCGATAACCGCAGGCCGCCGTCGACGTCGATGTCGACGTCGCGGATAATTATTAGCGAAATAATCTCACTCTGGCGCCGCGCCGCCGGTCGCACGAACAAATAATTGGATCCGCGAGGTCCTCACTACCGCACTCTTCCAACTCTCCCT
>JARJDR010015606.1:0-16854 GCA_030264135.1 Myllaena sp. GC000078 | reverse complement strand
TAAGTTAATTCACTATTATTTTGGGTCGTTTCGAATGGGAAGCGTGCGCTCTTGGCGTAATCTAGATATCCTTCGGAACTTTTTATTAATATCAATAGTTAGGCGCGCACTTACACGAGGCACTGAAAAATGGAATCGTGAGAATTGGACTCGAAACAATCATCGCGGCGAAAAACAATGTAATCAACGTGTCTAACAGCGTGCACGAAAATTAATAATATCGAAATATTTATGATGGGTTTCGGCGCGCGCATATATTCGACATAAAGATTATTGCAGCGCGTGAATTTCTAAATTTAATGTGGATTTCATGTGCTTCTTAATTTCCTTTTTATAAGTAAGTACTGAGATCGTTGATAAAGCCCAGCATAATTAAATTTATGCGCTCGAAATTGAGACTTTATTACGCGAATCACTTCATTCGTCATATGCGCCAAGAAAATGTTAATAATACGGGGCGGTGGCGGCGGGGCCAGAAATTTTCGGAAAATTTCAGGCTCACAAATCACTGCGCGTACGCGTATGGAATAACTGATCATCCTTCTTCCAGCCCAATGCGTATGACATAACCGCGAAAATGGTCAAGTCGTTAGCGCACCAGAGTAAGAAGAAGAAGAAGTAGAAGAAGAAGGTTGACTGCTTCTTGCAGCTGCAGTTGGGAGAGTGAGACGGAGACGCAATTTTCGGCAGCGCGCTCGCTGTGGCGATGGCAATTTAATTTAAATGCTAGCTGTCACATATTTAAGATTTTTGTACAAGTCGCATCACAACACACACGCGCATACACAATCGAAATTCAATGCATCTGCTGGCTGCGTTGCCATAGTCTTCTTCGTCTTCTTCATCATCATCGCGTGCAGCATCAGCAACAGCAGCAGCAGCAGCAGAAGGATAGACTTGGAGCCCTGAATTTGGTAGCTCGATCGTGTTACATTCCATCTTTTTTTGTGCGCTCTACGTACGCACGCACGTACACACACGTATGGCGCGCGCGCGCGCGCGTGTTTCATTCTTCGGAAAGAATCCGCGTTCACTTCTTCTTCTTCTTCTTCATCTCAACGTCGTGGTCATCGTCATCGTCGTCGTCCATCCACACGGGCGCAGACAAAACGCGCCGCGCCGTGTGCGCGCGTGTTCGCTAACGTTCGCGCTGCGGGCTGCTCTCGTCGTCCTCTTCATCTCCTTCCTTCTTCTCTTGTTCGGCGGCGGCGATCGGCTGCAGCCAGCCAGCCAGCCAGCCGATTCGAAAGAGCAAAGACCGGAGGAGTCCGCGGCCTGGCCGATGCATATATGATTGTATACATCATGTTCGCTCCATGCCTAGTTTTATATGTACTAACTCTTTCACCGGGCTCGCCGCTACCGGGCTACTTGTTCTACGCCGGCCGAGAGGGAGTTTTCCGCGACGATTTCCATGCACACCGCAAAGTAAAGAATCTTTTATGGAATGAATTAATTATACGCTTGTCTCTCTCTCTCTCTCTCTTAGTATAAAGTCACCACTGCGTATTGTAATGTCTCATTGCCCCAATTAGTGCTTTTCTTTCACATCGGGGCCACTTCCTCTTCGGCTAACCCTCACGCAATCTGCCGAGCGTCGGGCACACGCAATGCGCATGCATACAATGCCAACAATAAACAAATAATAAAATAATAAAAAGCGGATGTGTCTTCTTTTATGCTGTCGGATCGGGTCAGGTGTTCCCCCCTCACATATATGTATGTACCGGCCAATCATCTGAATGTTATTTTATTTCTTTTGCTCCACCATTCCCCCTTTTGTAGAATATGCGCGTACTACCTCGACTACCAGCGCGGTGATGCTGTTGTGCTACACCGAAGGCGGCGGCGGCATGGCGTCGCTGCTGCTCGCCATCCTCCTCCTCCTCGCGCCAACGACGGCGCTCGGCGAGCACGTGCGCGACCTGGAGATCTCCGAGGGAGCTGCCGTTGGCACGCGCATCGGTTTCATCGGTGATGGCGCGCAGCCGGACAGCGTGCCACCGTACCTCATCGTGCCGGTGGGCAGTGCCAGCGTCGACGCCGACCTCGCCATCGACAAGAACACCGGCGAGGTGCGCACCAAGCAGCGGCTGGACCGCGAACTGCGCGCCAGCTATGCGTTTGTCGCCATTCCCATCAACGGCTCCAACGTCAAGGTGAACGTTAAGGTGCTGGATGAGAACGACAACGCGCCGACGTTCCCCACCGGCGTGCTGCGCATCGAATTCCCCGAGAACACCCCGCGCGATGTTAAGCGTACTCTGCTACCGGCGCGTGACGCCGATCTCGATGCGTACAACACCCAGAAGTACAACATCGTCGCTGGGAACGTGGGTAATGCGTTTCGCCTTTCATCACATCGCGAACGGGATGGTGTGCTGTACCTGGACATGCAGATCAATGGTTACTTGGACCGCGAGACAACAGCGGCGTACTCGCTGGTTATCGAGGCGCTGGACGGCGGTGCGCCACCCCTCCGTGGGGAGATGACCGTTAACATCACCATTCAAGATGTGAACGACAACCAACCAATCTTCAACCAAAGCCGCTACTTTGCGGCCGTGCCGGAGAACGCGACCATCGGCACAACGGTGCTGCAAGTCTTCGCCACCGACAGTGATGCGGGTGAGAACGGCCTCATCGAATACTTTATCAATCGGCGGCAGAGCGACAAAGACGCGATGTTTCGCATCGATGCCGCCACCGGCGTGGTGAGCGTCAACAAGCCGCTCGACTTTGAAACCAAGGAGTTGCATGAGTTGGTGATTGTGGCGCGCGACCGAGGCGCGCAACCCTTGGAAACCACGGCGTTTGTGAGCATTCGCGTGACGGACGTCAACGACAACCAGCCGACGATCAACGTGATCTTCCTCAGCGACGACGCAACGCCGAAGATCTCGGAGAGTGCGCAGCCGGGCGAGTTTGTGGCGCGCATCTCGGTGCACGATCCGGACTCGCGCGCCGAGTACGCGAGCAACATCAACGTGACGCTGAGTGGTGGCGATGGCCGCTTCGGGCTGGCGACGCGCGACAACATCATCTACGTGGTGATCGTGTCGCTGCCGCTCGACCGCGAGCTGCAGCCGAACTACACGCTGACGGTGGCGGCGACGGACACCGGCACGCCGCCGCTGCACGCGACGCGCACGATCAACCTGCGCGTGACGGACGTCAACGACAACGCGCCGCTGTTCGAACGGGACGTGTACTACGCGAACGTGATGGAGGTGTCCGATCCGGGGAGTAGTGTGATCCGCGTGCAGGCGCGCGACCGCGACGAGGGCAACAATTCGGTGATTGCGTATGCGCTGGCTGATACGCCGCACACGCACAGTGCGTGGTTTCGGATTGATGCGCGCACGGGGTTGGTGACGACGCGCGCGCATGTCGATTGCGAGACGAATCCGGTGCCGCAGCTGACGGTGGTCGCCACCGATTCGGGCTTCCCGCCGCTCAGCTCCACCGCGAAGGTGTTTGTGACGATACACGACGTCAACGACAACGAGCCGATCTTCGATCAGAGCTTCTACAACGTGTCGGTGGTCGAAACGGAGCCGGTCGGACGCTGCATTCTTAAGGTAAGGAATATTGCATTTATTTCGGCAACATTGTTGGTTGTTTTATTAGTTTCCAATGGTTGCGTTGGTTGCCGGGGCCGCCCAATAACTCGTGCTTGGCTTAAGCCTTGTTAAAGCATTTTCGGGCCGGCCGGGCTGGTCGGAGTCGTAGAGATACGAAGGGAATTTCGTCGTTTATCGCTTCGTTTTCGCGGCACAACATCATCTCGCGTTTTACGATTTTTCACAAGCGAGCCCAGCCAAAAAGCTCTCGCGCGAAGCGGTTTACAAATTTTATTATTGTCAAGTTAAGTCTAAAATATTTCCAAAATGGCCAGTGCGCAGACAACACCGAGTGTTGCAATCCAGCCATAAATTTGCTAATTAAATTACGAACGCGTGGGAGTATTAGCCGCTCCGAATTATTCCCCCGCCATTCGGTTCGATTTAAATGAATTTGAAGATTATATCACTTCAAGTTGGCGATTAAAACGGATGTTTGATTGGCTTCTCGTTTTTTTTTCGCACATGGTGTATGATACGCATGAAGGTGGACCCCGACGCGAACTATTATAATAAATTAAAATGATAATGCGTCGCACTTATTTGTTATGCCATACCGAATTAATTAAATTATACGCTACAGGTTTCTCGCTTCCTCGTCGCCCGTGCGTTTTTTTTTCTCGGTTGGGCATGATTCAGATTCTTTTGGGATTTGGCGCAGTGGTCGTCCTTAAGTAGTTACACGCTTATGTCTTTAGTTTTAAGCCGGCGACAAACGTCCGAGATACGCGATAACATTTAATAGCATTACAACTCTCGCGCATTACATTTGTTTGATTGTGATTGTGAGCATTTCGTAATTTTCTTGAAATGGGGTGGAGGAAGCAACGTGTGGGAACAAGCCGCGGGCCGAAAATTGATTGAGCGAGCCCATCACCTTCAAGCGTTTAATCGGGCCGGCATTTGTTTTGCCGTGTGCGTGTCGCAATGCGTCAGTTATGTTATGTTGTATATGACGTCGAATAAATCGTGCGTGGCCGGTGCCGGGGCAAAGTTCTGCGAATCTCCGCGGTAGTAGTAGGCTGAAGAATGCGATTGCGAAGTGTCGCGCTCTTCGCTTGGTGCGCATTGCTTTGAGGGGATATTTTTAGTGCATTTCAGCGAAACGCGCGCGCGCGGTCCGGCGCTGAATAGATTGCTATTTTATATTATCGATCACGTCCATGACCAACCCTAACGTGCGCGTCGCCGACGGCTTTTATTATTATGTCGTATCACGTTCCCGTCATTCGTCATTCGTCTTATTCGCGCACATTGAGCGAAATTGATTTTATCGCTAGGCTATTGCGAAAAATGCAATTGCAGAAAAGAACGAGGAAAAGGAGAGGAGGAGGAGGAGGAATGCTGTCCTGTGTGTAAAATATTAACACTCACCTTTAGCCTAAGTTGGTTTAGATTAAGTTAGGCCCCGTGCGCGTAAGTAATAGAGATAGCCTTGTTAAAAGCCAGCAGAAGCGTTTCTGTTCTGTTCTCATGGCGCGGCGGAGGAGTAAGTAAGCGCTGCGTGGCCGCGAAGGGCAAACTCGTGCCATTAGCATATTAATTGGTTACCGTATTGATGCGCAAGCGCGCCGTGTGCTGTGCGCGGGCTAGACGATATCTGGATGGCAATGAAGAAAACGAAATTAAAAACTTTACGCTTACGCCGTAGCGCAAGGGGCAATGGGCATGGGCAGGGCGTATGCGTTTTAATGTTCAATGCAGCAGCGCATGCCCATGTTTGAGATGCTGAAGCTGCTGCCCATGCGCATCGACACACTAACAAATGACTGAAGACTTAAAACGACCGAAGAATTAACATCGTGTATTGATTTGTCCTTGGAAGAGATCAACACCACTGATGATGATTATGGAGATTGGAAAATAAAAACGACTGAAACTGAGAAAAAGACATGTGAAAAGAGTGATAAGCTTTTCGGCGGCTGGGCTGTACCATTAGGAGAGGTGGAACGACCGATAATGGGGTCCAGTTCAATGAAATAAATACATTTTTAATCTTGAGATATGACGAAATAAAATTGAGCGCCCGAGTCGCCGAGTGTTTTTGCCCATTTCGATGCGACAAGAGTCCAAATTTACGCGCGTTTTTTATTTTAATCCATTCGCGACAGCAAGATTACTCTTACGGGGGCAACGAATTTCAACCAATTCCAATTGAGGAGTGTGATGCGTACTTAGTAGTTTTCCAAGTTGTTCTTTAGTAGTTTTCAATTCAATTCAATCGGAACGCTAATGTCAACGTTCGCCGTACGGTACACTTGCAAGTAGACTTGCAATGCAATGCAAGTGAGCAGAAGATTGACGATGAGAGTAGATGAGGAGGAGGAGGCAGGCGGAGGCGAAGAAACGGTTCCGAACGAGGTGCGATGCATTTGATCAATGTCGTCCGGTGAATGCACATTAAGGTCGAGCACACACCACAATGCGCGCATATACGCAAAGTTCGTACGACGAACGAGCCTAGGTAATTACAAATTATCGACGATCGCATCGAGCGCCCGTTGGGGCCCATTAGGCGTTTGCATAGCGGAAAACAATATTCGCGCGCGCCAGGCCCGATGATGATGACGTGCGCGAATACCATTCATCTCGCGCATACTCGTACACAGGTACAAAGTAGAATACTGATTGAAATAGTTGCGATTTGCGCATTGCGCGAACACCCTGGAGAAGATGACCGATGTTCCGACCGTTCACGTTACATTAGCGTGTTCCATCATTTCCGCATTGACCCACATCCTTCGTCTTCGTCGTCTTCTTCGTCTTCTCATCATCATCATCAGCCAACTATGTATGTAATATGTATGCATATATACCTTCCATACTTTACATTACGTTAATACATAAAACATAATATGTAATAATGTGTGTTGCGTGCGTGCGTGCGGTGGTTTTGTGTCCTGTCCTGTCTCTGGCTGCCTTTTCATTAACACACGGGTTGTGAATATGTATTTCGGTGGGTTTGCGTGTGAATGCGAATGCGGCTGGGCGGCTGCGGCTGATGATGATGATGATGATGGCGCAATGGCGGTGGACACAGGGAGAAGAGGTGCGCGGAACGCGACGGGCGGCCGCCCGCTACCCGCCGCGCCGAATGAATGGCCCGCAGATTGATACAATTAACAGTCATATTGTCGAGGCAATCACAAAAACAATTTTAATTATCGCCGCACTGCTGCACGCCATCCGACCGAATCGACTTGTTTTGCTTCTTTTGCGCGTCTTCTTTCTTCTACCACACTCGCCTTCCTCTTCCACTATTCAAGAAGGAAATATACGGATGCGAAAGAGGAATAAACTGTTTATTGGGTGTTTTTCCTCTTCTACTTACAATTAGAATAAGGGGAAGTGGGGTAAGAACACAAACGGGGCAAGATTGATATTAACTAAATTATGTCTCCAATTGTTTATCATTTTTTAAAATGTAGAATGTAGCACTGATTTACTACGCAGCTAACTAATGAGGTGCCTTCGATTTACAAGCAGATTTCTTCGATTTCGATACTTTGTAAAAGACGAACATACTCAAGTTAAGAATGTAAAGTTGAACTTAGCAAAAACCGCTACGATTTTACCCCACTTCACCTCATGCCTAAATCGCAATCCATCCGATCGATCGTTAGATATTAATGTTTGGCAAACGAATTTCACCAAACGGCTGAAACAATCAACTTGATTGTTGATTGAAATCATCGCCGCAATAAATTTGGGCATGTACGGAAAGTGGTTTAGCGATACGTATCTTTTGCATTTGGTTATCGATCAACGCTCCGAATACACATCAAATACTTATTATATTCATAACATCGATTTCACTTTTAAGCTCATAGCCCGTGTGACTAAACTGACATGCATCCTGCGATTACAACTAATAATAATAATCACAGCCATAGTCAGAATTGGGCAAAAAAGTAAAAGGCGAGGAGATGTGAAACGCTCTTTTGACAACACACCGGCGGACAAGTATGCAATTATTTATTGATTACTAAATAATGCGTGTGAGTTTTTGTGTCTGTCTGCTGTCTTTGGGACGGACGGGTGAAAAGGAATAAAATGTAGGTTACGGCTCGTTGCTGGATTAATACGCAACGCATGTAAATTTCGGCGCGATTTAGAAAACGCCTCGTTTCGAATGCAGCGAAAATCTACCGGTCGGCGATATTACGCTTTCGGAACTTTCACGTTTTCTTATGAATGGACCACGCGCTGTGTTGTCATCAGGACACGCCGCGGCCGCTGAATAATAACATGCAACTCGTTTTTTTTTCTTCTTCTTCGGCTTCGTCGTTTGCCAGCCTTAATGCTTAGCATTAATACATAGTAGCTGAGATGCCGTAATGTAATTTCGGGTTTGGATGTATGTTTGCTTTTATTTATAGCGCGATGTAGTAAATTATTGTTGGTACGCAGGTGTGTCCGGGTACAAATATTGATAGTGCGTTTATTGCTTCCTTTTCGCACGAGACAACAATCGTGGTGATTTCTCACGCTTCTTCTCTCTTCTCGACGTAAACTTTTCATTTTTGTGTGTAAATGCGTTGCGCTTGTGCGTTGATTGTGGTTTATGATTTCGTGTGATAACAACACGAAATGTTGTGTGGTTTATTTGCCTTTGGTTTGTTTGGAAATTTATTTCTTCACACCCGGAGCGCGTCGCGTCCGTTGACCACCCACAGAACGGGATTTCCAATCGGAATGTTCGGTGGGGTAGATTACCTGGTTTGTGTTTTTCGTTGTTGGCGGAATCTAAACAAGGGGTGTGAAATTCTGTCGCAGGTAGCAAAGTATTTCCCAGCCAACACTTTTCTAAAATTAGTCGAAACATAGACAATAATTCACTTCAATTCCTTTCTCTATTAGTAATTACCATTTGAAAAATATATGTGTGTTACATTTATCAATCGCTTTTGAATCATCTCAAGGAACTCAAGGAAGAAATAAGAAAAGGACGAAGCTAAGTCCCGGAAATCCCGATAGATGGAGACTCCTGTACGTAAACGACCCGAAAATATCGCAAAATTCATTGTCAGTCGCACAGCGCACATAAAAAGCACATCCTATAACTGACACTAATTTTGATTAAAATAGCACGGCAATTACGATTTTCTTAGTCAACTCTTCAGCCGGAGACGGAACAATGCGCGTTATTCTTGATATACTTCTCGATTAATTACCGCCGGTAATTGGCCAGCGCAAATTAATAACTTCAACGTTTCACATCGAGTGAGTGACGTTCGTATGTATGCACGCCATTGCGCTGACTCTTTAAGCGTAATTGTAAAATAATTAAAACAATTATCTCGTAAAAACTTCCGCCGGGTTGTTTTGCTCACGCGACATGCCAACGACAAAATATTTATATAATAACTAGCGCACATGTTCTTCTCCAATAAGGTGGTATTGAGAGTGATTGATTGAATTAGTGTTCAAATCAATGTTCTAAAATGTAACATGAGATGTTTGCAAACTGCGCTCGAGAATACCTATGTAAATTCGTCGATTAGAAAGTTTCGAAACGAGGCAATCTCCGAAATAGTGCAGCGTGCGAAAGTCAGCAAAGAGCAGATATAAAAGAAAAAACCACACGAAGAATGGCGGTTTACACGCTGCGCAACAGGTGTTCGCGGCGGGCGCGTTTAATTCCATGTCATCGTTTGATCATTAATAGCCCACTAATGAGCTCTCTCCCGCGAGCCAAGGAAGACTTTCAACGTTTTTACGCGAATCCGCACATACCTAATAATTTCGTTGCCATCGATGCCAATGGATGAACGTGTCCCTAATTAGACTTTAATGGTAATTGTTGCATTCTCCTGTAATTCAATTGTTTTCTTGCGTTGGCGTGTGCCGTTTCATCTTCCCTGCGAATCCTTATTCTGATCAGATTTGGATTGAATATAATGCAGTAGAAACGAACGCACTTTGCGATTGATAGCTTAGCGTTGAAATAAGGAGGACGAGAGGACGAGAAGATGAAATCCAATGTGGCACCACGATGGGTCCCACGCAATCGCATAAAAGCGCAGCGCAGGCCGAAATGATGTAAATACCGCAATATCACGTATAACTGCATATTGATAGATTCAGTCGCGCACATTGTGTGTGTGTGCGCGCGCGCGCGCATCATCTACTTAGGCTCAGACTCACGGAATATGGGATGAAGCATTGATGCGGCCGAGGCGCGTGAATGCGTTAAGGCGCGAGAGGATGCCTGCAGTCAACTCGTTCGTCTTGCTCTCTCACCATTTTCTATATATTACCCATGCGATGCGAATGCGTGCTTGTGTGGAGAGATGTAGGTAAGTGCTCTCGAGGGGATACATGCATACATAAAGTCACATTAGATCGGCTGCATTGCTGCTTGGCGGCATGGAATGCGCATGCATGTGGCGCACGTTCGCTCGCATCCGATCCGAATGCAAATGCGAAATAATATTAAATCTGAAACACTAAAATTACCTCTATTCGCCTTAGTGAGTAAGTACCCACACTCGATGCGTTCCTTACTTACTTACTTCTGCAGCATCATCATCATCATCAGCTAGTGGAGGTGCCTTGGCTGCCAAGCAATTTTACTATTGCCGTTGTTGCTTGCTTGCATGCGCGCGATTTTACGAGTTGTGCAAAGCGTGCGCGGTGTTACGTTGCAGAAAAGCAACGGGATCTCTGCCTGGTGCTCTTCCTCCTCTTCCTCCTCCACCGCCTCCTCGGATGCCCTCCTGAACGCGAGGCGCATATCTGTATCAGTTGCATTGCGCCTTTCTTTCGCGTTGCGCAGATTTATTTGGCGATTGGGCGCAAACGAACGAACGAACGGTGTTACTGGGAAAGTGCGTAAATCGCTGGCTGGCTGGTGTGACACACCCGTAGTTGGCAAAAATGCGCCGCTTGATTTGGCATTGCTGAAATATTCGGAGAATGGCATAGGTGGTCGTTTTTAGGTTCACGGTGTCATCACGTTGCGCACTTTTTCGGACAATTGAATTATAGGCAATTAATTTTCGAGCAATAAAGGATGAAAAGCGTTGATTTACAGCTAGGCATATAATTACTCGTTACACTTGCGTGGTAACCAACGGCGCGCGCGCGCGTACGCGAGAGAGCATCCCACATCTCTGTTTACAATTGCCATATAATATAGGTTTGAGAGGTTTAATAACATTTTGGTTTATATTTGGTATAATAAAATTGGAATGCGTGTTTTTATGCGCCCAGTGGTTATTGCGCTAGCGTTGAAACAAATTAGTTACTTAATTTATTGTGAACTGAATCTAAGTTTTGCAAAATTACTACGGACGAAAAGTGGGGTAAAATCGAAGCGGTTTTTTGCTTAGATTTTTTATTATGTTTGAAATATTTGCTCCAACTTGGCATTGTCGTCAAATGCAGTTAATTCTCTATAATTTCCACGAACAGAAATCATAAATTTAAATTGAATAGAGTACCTTTATTCACAGATTAAAAAGGCGTGTCAGGTGACGCGAACTTCTTACCTATGGTTGTGATTATTTATTAGCTGCAATAAATATTACAAATTTCCGAATATTTTACCATTCAAAAAGGCAATTTTTCAATAACTCGGCGCGTCCTGCTCGCAGCGTAAAACCGGAAGACAAAAAATCCCACTAGTCAAATCGATTTCGATAAATAATGCCATCGTCAATGCACAAAACCAATTTCTCACACATTATCATCGTCGAAAATCCGTGCGTGCGTTGCGTTGCGTTGCGCGCGGCGTTTGGTGAGGATTCGAGATATTCGATGGACCGCTAACAGATGATTACACTGTCACGCATCGCATACCTCGACCACAGCAGTCCGCGAGTGAGGAGAGCGAGCGCGCTGGCAAGCGCGCACGCGGTCGCATTAAAAAAGAACGCAAAAAGTAAATGGAATATGCGGCGAGCGAGCGAGCGAGCGACGGACCGGCGCGCACATCGGCAATCGCGCACGTTGCGCTTATTGGCAGAAGAGCTGTTGTGTGCGTCCACGCACGGCGTGTATAATCAACGATGACGCGGGCATTTTTATAAATTAATTAACGACCTTTACGCGCCGCACCGGCAGCAGCAGCAGCAGCAACCAGCAGCTTCAGCCGCCTCTTTCTTCACCCATCGCGAACACAATTATTTCGGGCGCTCCGCAACAATAAAGTCGCACAATGTGCGTGCCGTGCAACAACGCGCACATTCGCTTTTCGCGCTTATGCGAAATTATTCACACCTAATTTTTAACGAAGGCGCGAATATCCGCGCTCGCGCGTATTTATACGTTTATTATGCGCCGCGCAGAAGAGAGGCGACGTTGATCTATAATAAATAAAAATGTAATAAAATTAGGATTGGCGGAAGGCTATTGGGTTGGCCAACAACAAAACGTAACTTAAGTGACATTTATATTTCGAGTTTTTTTCTTCTTCGTTATTTGCTTGAAACTATGTTTCGATCTCCAAGCACGCCGAATTGGTTGCGTAGCGGTTTTGCTTTGTGCATAATTCCCATGGAAATATTGTTATTGCTGTATAATAAATGCTAATTCACGCTGGACGGAGATCCATCCCAGAAAACATATGTGCGCGGATTACCTGGGCATAATAATTTTATTAGGATATCACTCTGAAGGCTTTTCGATTAGAAATGATTATTTACGATAATAAATATCCTTTGGTGGAGTTTGACATTTCACTCTTCGACATAGAGATGAATTGCTAATTGTGCAATAACCAAAATCGGTAGTTATTAATAAGCAGTAATTTGCATCGAGGAAGGAAAACTTTCGATAAAATCGAAACGAATCCGATTATTTATCCCTTTTCTTGCTGCGCTTGCCGACTTTCACTTTTAATTCGCATTGCACTCGTACGTACGTACAATGTGTGTGCAGGTTGAACACGCTGACAGTTTATGCAGCGTGCCGCCGCAGTCACTCTGGTTGTGCGGGCTTTTAATTGCTGAACGAGTAATTGCCAAACGCGCTGCGCGCCGGCCGCATCATACATCAACGTGACTCGCGCCTTTCTGCTGTGCTTCGCCGTTCGCTGCTCCGCGCGCGCACTGCTCTTATAGTTAGCATTTTCGTTTATATCGCGCCCATTCGCAGCCAATTACAAGGCGCATGATTCGGCTTAATTGCCTTGCATCCATAATCGTTTGTTGTGACATTTTCCACCGTGCGTGATTACAATTTACGTTTAATTAAAAAGAAAGCGAGTTGCTGAATTGCGCTTTTAATTGCAATGCGACATTAACATTTGCTTGATTGGGCATTTGGGCATTAGGGGCCCGAATGTGAAATATGAACCGATCATAATTTGTCATTTAGGCGCTTCGTTGCGCTGCGCGGCGGCTTGCCATTCATTTTTTTCCCACACGACGTTTTCGTTCGCTTATAATAATAATACTAATACCGGCGACCGAGTCATCCGAATAATTGGATTTTCTTGCTTCGTTGAATAAAACAATTGCGTCGGTCCGTCTCATCAGCAGGTGACACGTAATCGACGTTTGTAAAAACAGTTTAGTTTGAATTTTGGTTGGCTATTATTTTTGGACCGGACAAAAAGTGATATAGAATTGAATGACTTTCGAATTAAAACTTGAAAAACGATGTATATTATGATCCGTAACGCACGAAACTAAAAACTAAGAACTAACCAAAGAAGAAGAAGAAGACGAGGAAGAACACGAGTTGCACGTTGAATAAAACATTCTAATGATTAAACGATGTAATTTTATACGTTTCTGAAAAATATTAATCGCTTTTTCACTATTCTATGGACGTCGCACATTAGTTGTCGGCTGCTTCCTCAACTTGGATACTAGGAACATTCACACACACGCGTGCGCGCCGCGTTTGCTTCACGAGTTTGCATACTATATATTCATCAATATCCTATTTTCGGCTAATGCTATTTGCATTAGCAACAAAGCGAACATATTTGAATTACCACTATGTACGGGCGGCGTGCCGACGTGCGTATTGCTAAATTATTTATTCATTTTTGGCGTAAAAAGCTGTTACGGCAGAGAGTCGTTAAGTCATTACTGTACCGAAAACTACACACCGCTATGTGCGCGATGATGATGGTGATGATGATGAGGAAGAGATGATGAAAAAGGAGATGAAGAAGCATCCAAATGGGTAATCGATTTGCGCTTACATTCAATAGCCGATGACGATTTCTATTTGCTAATTACGTGGCATAAATGAGCAAACAAGCCACCGGCATCAGTCGCAATGTGTTACATAAACAATTGTTGTTGGTTCGCTAGGAAAAAGAAAACTCGGCTACGCAGCGAGGTAATAGTTATCCTCTGCATAAAAACTCATTGCACCGAACTCATCTCTGCAGCACCGCGAGAAGAGATGTGAGGAGCGAGCGCCGCGGAGAGGAAAACAGGCGGGCGGGTTGGAGCGACGAGGCGTTCCATGCATACCACGAGCTTCATCAATTATATCCCATACTAATGAGTTTTATAGGTCTCTCCCTTACACAGCGCAAACAGAATGCTTCTCCTCATGCAGAGCATGAAGCCTAGAAGAAGAAGAAGAAGAAGTGAGGGCCGAAGGTTGAAAACTTCAATAATATTCGTTTCTCTCTATTTGTGTGCGCATGGCTGGGATGCGTTTGGGTGTACGTACGCGCCGTGGAAACTTAAAACTATAACAGAAAATTATATATTATCTGGGCGAGCGCGCAACGCCCCAAACGCAGGCCGCGACAGACAGGGGGAAAATGAAGAATGCTCCCATGCACGGCCGGCCGGCTCGAAGAAATTAAACATTGAAATTGATACCGAGATACAATCACTCTATTTAAGAGATGCCATGATCGGCGGTGCACGGAGTATTCAATAAGTAATTTCGAGTTTGGGAACAAAGTAATAATACGGTTTAAAATATAGCATATTTATTACTTACTCATAATATTGAATAGATGGATTGAAACAATACTCAATAAATTTTCGAGTCGTAATTAGCGATGCACCGCGTGCGTTCCTATCGCGATTTCATATCAAGAAAGAGTCAACTGCGCAGCGCATGTGTACTTAAGTTCAATGATAGGTTGGTTTGTGTGAGTGCTGAGCGCGTGGTTATTGGCCGTGACAATACCTCGTTGTCGACGCGTCCGTCTCTTCATTCAACGGAACGGCTCTTCTATATATATAATACGAGTACAATTATTGAAAATTAATTCGACATTATTGTGGCACATTGCCAACAAATTATCCAGCTTGTTGAACAAGCCCATAAAAAGTTCGAGCGCTTAATGAAAATGGAAATAACAACACAGAGCCAATTAAAATATTGAGAGAGAGATAGCTAAAAAACGAGGCAAGGTAAAGAAAATCTATTCGCACAGCCAGAGCGTTGGTCAGTCAATCTATATATGTATCAGCAACGGGCGCATATACAAGAAAAAAATACACACGTTATACGTGGTAACGAAATTTATGAAAAGCCAGCGGAGAGATACAACGAGATGGAACGATGATTAATGAAGATTGAAGCACGCTCCTTCTCGGCAATGGAAGGCAAGGAATACTACATTGGTTGGTTGGTTGGTCTGCGCGAGAGCCAGCGGACGAGGTCCTTCCATCATTATCAGCTCCGGCATCCTCCTCCTCCTCCTCCTCCTCTTCGGACGTCGTGTGTGAGATGTTGTGAGCCGGCCTTTCGATTTTTTCCCCTCATCATCGGCGCTCCGCCGCGCACATTTTTACGTCGCTTATAGGATAAATGTAACGCGCAAAGATTGAACGCCTCATTAGGAATATTTAAAATTCCTCTTGTATTTTCCGTGCGTCCGTTCGTCGGTGCGGCGTCGTTCGTGTCCATCCCGGTTGACGAGCGATGTGTTTTTCCACCTGCACACGCAGAGTGTATGTATGGATGCACTTACATACTTTATAAAAGTTTCTTTGTTGATGGCATGCATGCGCAATGGTTGGATGTAAAGAGTTACTTGCGCAAGCTTCTTCTTCTTCTTCTTCTTCTTCACCGGTCGATGTGTGTGCGCAAACACACATAAATTGCTTAATTTTCTAAAGATTCGAATAAATAGCCGAATCGACAAACTATGTACATACTCGTACCTTGGTACCTTGCGATGTGCTTAAATGTACATTTCGGCCCGCGTGCGCGCTTTTTTCTTCTTGTTTGTTCTTCTATGCCGATGATCATCATCAGCGTTGAAGTTGAAATCACGAGCGTAATCCGAAACGCATTAAAACTAATGCAAAATATCTGTGCTTAGCTGATTCCGGCGGAGGCGCTTTCAACATTAAATAGCAGAAGAAAAAACGACTATGGAGAGGCGGGGAAAAAGCACCGTGGTGTGCGAGCGCGCACATTTCGACGTTTTATCGTTCTTAGATTCTTTAATTGTGCGTGCCCGATGAACGAACGAACGAATGGACGAAAGAGCGAAGGCGAAGCACACACTAATCTTTCGACCGTTTAGCCAGTCGTTTCGCACTCGCTGCTAGTGCTCATCTACTTCGAATTGGTTCTACTTAATAAAACACGTAATGAAGTCTCTTGTGCGCAGGGCGAGTGTGCCTGCGCGCGAAACGTTTTTGCGCATGTGTACTGCGCTTTTTACGCCACAAACCTCGTGCTTAACATCCTTCGATTTTATTCCTTTCCGTCCCCCGCGTTCTCGCGCGCTTGTAGTTTTTTATTAGCGTATTGTTGTTGTGCGGCGCAATTGTAATTGACAATAGAGGAATGAACGGACGTGTTTTATCTATCGTTATCTTCCTGCGAATGGGCACTTATTACGTTGAGAAGAGATAAAAGTTTTGTGGGATTTGGCTGTAAAGTACTCGATGCGCTTGATTATTTATATCGGAGCGCAAAATGCGCCGAAGCCTCCTAATTAACTCGTGAGCTTTCTTAGAGTTTTCTTTGGGTGAATTAAGTTCGTCTAACTGTGAAAGAGGACTATTCAATCACGCTGCGAGCGATACGGAAATATACCTAGGTTATTTGTGATAATCATAATAATATCGAAGAAAGATTGCCGGGGAAATTCTTTAGCAATTTGTGATCGAGCGCACTCGTGTATTTGTCATCGCTAATAACTGATATTAGTGCCTGGTTTGCAGTTGTTGTTCTTCCTGATTGTCATAATTATTACATCATATCGGCCGATGATGTGAGAACGAGGAACGAGGGTGCGCATCGGTCTTTTCCTTTGGCGTTTGCCTTTCGCCTTGTTGCGTTTCCA
>JARJDR010015603.1:0-10165 GCA_030264135.1 Myllaena sp. GC000078 | reverse complement strand
TGATTAATTGTTGATGAAATAAGTAATTGAGTTTGTTTATGAAAAACCATTGGGTGCTGCTGCAAATGAAGTAACCGTTCAAACAATAGCAACAGTGAATTATATCCTTCCGACACATATATCTATGGTATAAGATAGAAGGCAGCGCAGCGAGCAGCAGCGAGCGGAAACCGGAAAGAAATAAACCATAACGAATTTAAACCGAACGAGTCTGTTAATGAGCGAATGAACGGAGCGAAACGGAATGGAAGGCGTGCGCGCTCGCGCTCCTGCTCGCGAATGAATGAATCATCATCAATTATTCTATTTAAACACTCCCCCCCCTGCTCCGCAGACGGGGAGCGCGAATTTCTTCAATGCGCCCGCGTCTTGGACTCGTTTCAAACGGGGCGTAATTAATTTTTTTCTCCTTACGAGGAGGAATCGAAAAGCGATGAATTTTTTTGCATACCCCTCTCTTTCTCGCTTGCTTTCTTCTTCTTCGACTTAATAACGTTTAGCCGGCTGCGGAATTTGGATTAGTCCGTTGCATGCCCCGGCTTGGGTTGGGTAACGGATGGTAACGCACCGTGGGGAAGTAGGGAAGTAGGGAAGTAGTAAGTTTGCGTCGGGGACCATTGTATGCACGAAATGAGTTCCCCGGGGTGAGGTGGCGCATGCTACCCACTCACACACGCATGAACTGCGAGACGACCGGAAGAGGAATTTATTATAATCGCATCGCGCCGAAAGTTGTAATTTATTTCGGTAAACTACCGACCAACCGACGAAAGACGACCGGAGGACGGGAGTATATAAAAATACTCACACTCTCCTTCTTTATCTCGTTGCCCTGCCCGAACCCGAGCCCGAGCCCGAGGAGAGAAGGAAAGGGGAGAGTAAAGAAATGAAAGTTGGGTGTCAGAAGAAATAATAAAGGAGAGCGAAGAGAGGAAGAAGTAAAGTGTTGGTGGAGAGTGCTGCTGCTGCTGCAGGTAATGGACGTGCGCTATTACCTTCCGCAGGATCGTGATATGTCTTGGGCGTGTGTGTTCACCTTTTTTGGCCCGACCGGGGTATCGATATATGGTACACCGAGACATTGCTGATAACTGCCCGAAACTGCGCGCTTTGGACGGCGGGGGGCGTGGCGTGGGTGCGCGTAGGTAAATTTATTCAAAGTCCGTGATTTATGGTATGGTCTTCCATTTTGCCCGATTCGATTCTGACGAAAATTTAATATTGTTTTCAACTTTTCCAGTCCATTGTGCGTTTCTTACTTCCTGCTTCTTCCATTCGATGTATAGGATTTGTATGTTTTTTTTGACCATGTTATTGGTTTCTCTTTCCCCATGACTCGATTCTTGATCTGCTATCAAGCGTGTCACACACATATCGCCGGGGGGAGGGGGGAAGGGGAGAGTTTGTGTTGGGGAAAACTTTCGGGAGGACTTTGATTCGATGTCGTCCCTCCGGTCCGGTTGTTTGCTTTCTAGCAAAAATGAACGATAGATAGATAGCCGGAGGGGGATGGGCACGATCCCGACCGACGCCGACGACGAGGTAGTAGTCGTACTACATCACCGAGTAAACAAAACCATAAGTCTCCCCCCGGCAATGGATGAAGGTGGGGCCCAGCCATTTTGCCTATCCGAAAAAACACATTTTGCGAAATGGCAAGGATATCGCTGTTGGTCGCTTTTGATGGGAGCCGAAAATATTAAATAGAAGTACTCTCCCTCACTCGCCCCCCTCCTCCCCGAGTAGGAAGGACGCAGAGGGACGGAATGAAATTATGCAAGTTGACAAATTGTGGGAGAAGTTTATGCTACTGCCGGCTGGCTGGCTGGCCGCAGTAAAAAGTAAAACTCGCACGAAATGCATCTTGGCAACTGTTGGGGGTGTGGGCGTAGAGGGAGCAGGTGGGGGGGGGGGGGCTGGCAAAATGGGCCAAGGTCATTCCCGCTGCAACGGCTGCCAGAAAATCGACTTAGTTGCGCACAAGCCAACTTATCCACTTATCAACTTATCAGTTACAACCGCCATTTGTCCAATGTCTCAATTTTTTAAAGTCGCGCGGAATGTATAACTTTGGCAAAAGTAAACAATCATTTTCTTTTTGTTTCAGGTAAGTTGCAGAGTCTGCCCTGCTTCTCCTCCAACCCTATTACTACCCACTCGGTGGTGTTGTTGATCGATTTGGGTAAGTTTGGCGTACAACAACGAAAAAAAAGCAATTTTGTGCAAAATTCCTTCGGCGGCGGTACTCTGTTCTTGTCGTCGGCGTCGGCGGCTTGTCGTAATTCATTCGCGGATCGGAGACGAGTCAGTTTCTTGCTGCGGGGGTGGATGGGAGGGGGAGGGGTGGGGGGGTGTAATGGTGTCACAACACCAGCGGCAGGGTAGCAGCAGTCGGCAGTTGTGTAATATTTCTCGTGCATGTGTTTTTTGCGTCATACACGGGTGGGCAGCTTGTCGGCGCCATTGCGGCGGGCGATAAATAACCGATAAATTATTGCGCATAAATTATCGAGGGGTTGACGCGCAGCAGCATTGAGGTGATGAGCGCTACAATCAACACACTTTTCAATTTCATTCGATGGGAAAAACGGCTTTTATCTTTACCGATTCGTCTCTAACCTGTGACACAGTGCCTATGATTTCCCGGCGACATTCCAGATGAAAATACCTAGTGTAAACGGTGGCAATTTGTATGGATTTCCGCAATTTCACCCTCGACATCGTAGTGATTTTTTGGCACACAGCCTCGGTAGCCTCGGGATGCTAGTATTATGGTGTAGCAATCAATCGAAAGCAATTTCACTTGAAATGCGTTTGGTTTTTTATTCGAGCGGTCTCCGCACACCGTCCCGTAAATCACATTTCGATGTTTTATTATTATTCCCGCGCGGATGGCAGTGCGATGCGGTTCGGAGCAGTTGGGAGTGAGGCAAAGCGCGCGGTAAAAGGTGTGATGAAAGCAAATAAGTTTCCGTTTGTTTGTTGTATATGTACCGCATTGCTCTGCTCTACTTTCCATCCATCCATTCATTTCGTTTTCTTATTGCTCGCGCGCCCGTCGCCGCGCCGCGCCGTCGTCGCAGGGGCGGTAAAGTTGAGCGGGTTTTTCTTGGCCAGAAGTTGGCCGCAACCGGCGCCCCTCTGGTATTGTTTCGCATTGTCGACTTGCCAATCGCATATTGCCGCCACCGCCGCCGCCCACCACACGGCATTGTTCGTGTAGAAATCCATGCGCGATCGGCTTTTGAATGGGGTGGTGGTGGTGGTGGAGGATTGAGTTGGCGACGACTGCAGCGCGGCGAGAGTAGGTCGGCCACTGCGCTTTTCGGGGTTAATCGAATCTGTCAGCGACAGTCGAGCCTATACCCAATCTGACGGTCGTCATATTCTTACTTCCCGTCCATCACTCATCCATCCATCCATCCATTCCTCGTTATTTCACTTTCTCGATACCTAGGTAAGGTTACCCGACTTTATCTTACCCGTTACTTAACTCGACCTACTTACCTAGAGCCTAGGGTACACCTCGTTTACGTCACGTTGCAGCCGAGGAGGGCGGGTGCATCGTTAAAAAGCGTCCCCGGCCACGACCACCTCAGTAATTGTTAATTAATTAGAAAACCAAATACGGTGTTAATTAAACACTGCGCAAACAAAGCGACGCCCGTCGACGACGACGACGACGACGATGGCGTCGGAGCAGCGGTGCCGCACTCATTATGTAATAACAAAGCAGCAGTGGTGGCGGCGGCGACGACCATAAAAAGGTTGACGATGCATGCTTGCCACCCACTCGACCGGGGATGATCTTGTAGTGTCGCTTGCCGGTTGATGTCGTTTTAATATGCTCGCCGCGCCGTTAGGTTTATATGCGCCATCGCATTTGTTTCGCGCTAAATATGCGGCGAAAATTAATGTCAGATCAGTTACACCCATCGTTAATTACACATATCTTTCATGGGGTGCCTATTACCCATTATGCACATTACACATCGAAATGGTAATCAAATGATTCGGCGCTCGCGTGCATATTTACAGGAGGCAAATTTATCGATGCACCCCGGCGATTTTAATTAGCTGCACTCGCGCTCTTTCTCGCTGCGCGCGCCCGCCCGAGGGTAATGGTAATAATCGCGAAATACGATATGATGAAGGCGAAACAATAGATTGCTCCCGTTTCGCCTGGTGCGGTGGTAGTGGTAGTGGTGGTATTGTACGAAAATGACTTTAAATTGGTTCATTATGCGAGGCATTTGTTACATTCAATAGCGAGTGTAAATTCTGCACTAAATGCATGCAACATGCACCATACGCTTATCATTCAGTTTGCAATAATGAAAATGTAGCGCATTGAGAGCGTTTGATTGCTTCAGTCAATGGGGAGCGCAGCACTTTTCTTTTCGTTGGCGGTGGTGATGGGAACGAACGTGTTATGATCGAGTGCGCAATTAATTACGCTCGACACACAACGAACGTCATCGCTGGCTGTTGTTGCCGGTCGCGGCCGCGTTTCGGCAATTACCGAGAGACCGACCGGCCGGCCGGCCGTTTGGGTGATCGGTGTCGAAACAGACGCGTGTCGCTAATGATTTGTCGCAGTATAAAACACGTGTGTTTTTTTCGAGCGCGGCAGTATTCATTTTGTTTTGTAAGTTATGTTTCTGATTATTTGTAATGCCAATTATAAACGGATATGTCGGGAGGGGAAAAGGTCGAATAATTAATTAAGTCGTACATGTCATTGTTTTTTGCGCGCTGGCAAAACACACAACCAGTTGGTTGGCCGGGAGGGTGGTGGTTGTATTCATAAAGGGGGGTGTGGGAGTTGGAGGGTGCGTAGATAACTGTAACGTAACATCAAACATCAGTTAAACGTCGGTCGTGTTTGGAGGACCCGATCGGCAGCGGGCGGGCGAGGGGGGAAGGAGTGGTGCAGGCGGCAGGTACCCTCCTCCCCACTATATTCTATGGTCGCCCCAGCAATCAGCGAGAGCGAGCGAGGGATGCGCACGCCGGCGCCGACGCAGCGCAGGTGGCGGCGGCAGCGGCGCCGGCGGTGGCGGTGGCGGCAATGGCAATGGCGCAACAGCCAGTCTGCGTTCGGCCGCCCTCGCGTCAACGTGCCCCGCTGCCACCCTTCTCGCATCAGCGGGCCTGCTGCGCTCTTTCGCTTTCGTCTCTTTGCCTGCAACCTCCTCCTCCTCCTCCTCCTTTCTCTCCGCCGCCCCCCAGCGCGTGCGCGCGGGAGTGTGTGAGTGCGTGTGTGTTTTTGGTGAATGAGTGGTGCATGCGGCGCGTGGTGGTCATCGGCTGCGCGGGGGTGATGACAATACCAGTGACAACAACCACAACAACAAGCGCTGTAGCAGTAGGAGCAGCCGCAAGCGCAAGCACCACGTAGTCGAAGCGCGCCAGCCGCTCTGGACCATCCGTACGACGGCGGTGGCGGCGGCTGTGGCTGGGGCATGCAGCACCATCCGCCGCTGCCGCCGCCATCGGCGACGGGCACGCCGCGCTGGTGCGACCGGCCGGGGCGCTCCTCCGATCCGGTGACGCCCGTGCTCGGCGTTGCGCACCACGGCGTGCCGCCGCCGCCGCCGTTCCACCACGCCGCCAGCTGTCCGGTGCACTCGCCGTTTCGGTTTCGCTTTCTGAATGGCGGCGGTGGTGGTGGTGGTGGTGGTGGTGGTGGTGGTGGTGCGGTGCTCTCCGCCGCTGGTGGCTGCGGCAGTCTGATCGGCCTCGCCGGCGGACCCAGCATGCACGATCTGCACTCGCATCCGGATTACTATACGCATCAGGTATTTAAAAAGCAATTGGTTGGTTGGATGGCGGCGCGCACGTGCAAGAGATGAATGTGAACTGGGTCAATGGGACATCCCCCCTTTCCTCCTCCTCTCATCCTATTGCGTCCTTGCTGTTACTGCTGTGGTGGTAAGGACGAAGGCCATCTCCCTCCTTCGTTGTTTTTGGGGGGAGATGTGTTTGAAACGTGACCACTGCCGCCAACCGCCATGCACCACTAGTATGTGTGTCATCAGGATTAATTTCATTCCGTTTTGCGGTTTTTTTCGATTTGTTCGTTACACCCACCCAACCACATGTGTCCTTCTCCAATCCCAAAATGTAATGTAATTGAGATTTATGGCAAGGACCTACAATTAGAATTAATTTAAAAATTTGCTTATATATTTAAGTAAGCATTAAATAATCATTATTGCCTTTAAAGTCTACACGTGGATTTATGGTTATAAGACCATATAACGTAGGCGCGGTTCTATTGTGTTTGGTGCGTAAAAAAATGATGATTTCCTAATATTGAATCAATCATCATATCAGTGTTTCCACTACAATACGTTCGCTCTTTTGCCCCTCTCCCGAAATCGCAGCCAATCATCGGTGATTTATGATTCGACGCTTTGCACATGTTGTGTGGGATTCACCGGTTTTTTTTTTTTGCTCTCTCGCCGGTGAGGGAATTAAAACACCCCATCTATCGTTTATATGCAAATGTGATCAAACCAACGCGAGGCCGGTTGTCATTGTTGCGTCATGTCAAAGTTTGGCATGCGTGTGTCACAAAATTTCCGGTTTCGATAAATCACACTCCACCCACGCAAACACAACACATCCACACACACACTCCGCTTGGTCCATTCTCTTCCGGCCTGTCGTGCCGAACGCACACACACACACACATACACAAACACCCACACACCCACACAAAACCCCCTTGCAAATTCTTAGTGAACGGAACGCGCTCACACGCGTGTAACGAAAAGTAAAATATGCCGAAAAACGCGAACGCGGTGCAGTTCACCGCACGCCAGGAGTTGGCGGGCGCCTCCGACCAGCCCCAGCATAGCTCGCCCACCGCCAGCACCGAGTTGCAGTTGCGCCGTGCGAAAGTGCGCATCGCACAGCTGAAGGCCGAGAATCTGCGGCTGAAGCGCAAGATGAAGATTGGCAAGGCGGGCGACGTAGGCGCGATATCGTCGTCGGTGGTGTCGGGGGCGGTCGCCTCGACGGCGACAGCCACCGCAGGGCGGCCACGTGTCGCCCCCGCCGCCGCCACGCGCGCCCCGCAGAAGTCGATCGAGTCGAGTCTGTGCAACATGGAGCCCCCAATGGCGGCGCCATTGCTCACGCCGGAGAGTATCGCATTGCCGACGCTGCCGCAGCGCAAACCGAGGAAGCGCAACGCGAAGAAGGCTGCCGCTGGCAGTAAGATGGCGGCGACGCCGACGATGAGCACGGCGGCGTCGCCGAGTATTCCGGCGAGCGCATCGCTGCAGAACGGCAGCCGTGCCGGTGTGCTGCTGCTGACGGCGGCCAAGCGCAACAAGCAGCAGTCGCAGCAGCAGCGTCCCGCCGCTGCCAAGACAAACAGCTCGCCGGTGAAGCCGCGCGCGAAGAAGTCGGCGGGCGGCGGCAGCGATCCCTCGCCCAGTCTCGTCGAGCGCAAGGCGCTCTACCGCAAGCGCATCGAGGCGGTGAAGCGCGAGCTGAGGATGCGCGGCACGCTCAACGCCGAATAGGAGCCGCCGCCCGCCGCCGCTACCTCACCATGCGTAAATCCGTGACAATATGTAAATCCGATTTGAAAACAAATAAAGAAACGCAATCATCTGACAGCGCAAGTCAAATTTCGAAATTCGGGGAATGGGGAAGAGCAATGCATAAGCGGTCGGTGGCGTCATTGCAGCAGACTACCACCGCACCGGAGAGCAACTGTAGTGTGCTCACCACGTGGGCACAGCAGGCGCAACTATCAGCAGCCGCCTCTGCTGCCGCCAGCAGTAATAGCTGCGCACCGAGCAAGAAGAGCAATGGCGATGGTGGTGGTGTGCCGCCGCACTTCCGGCGGCGTGTGGCGCGCGCGGCGATCGCCTGCGATGAGTCGCGCACGCGCGTCGGCGAGCTGAAGGCACGCGTCGCCGACTTCCGGCGGCGCAATGCGTCGCTGGCGGCGCAGGTGCGCTGTTTCCGCGACGAACTGCGCGCCCTCTCGACGACGCGCTGTCCCAACGACAACGTCCGGTGACACTAACCATCACTACACCCACACTCACACACACACCTTACACATGCACACACATACACATTGACCATATAAAGCGGGTACCACCATCACCACCATCACCAACGAGCGAAACCCACCGGCATGGTGCTCACGAAAGCGAAGGCCATCAGCAAATCGGCCGGCGACGCGACGCGACACACGGCGGCGCCGCGCATCAAGAAGTCCAGGTTGATGGCGGCGGCGGCCATTGTGAAGCCGGTGATGCGCACAATGGCGCCACCAGCGCCGCAGCCGCCACCGACGCCGAAGCTGAAGCCCACCGCCAAGCCGCCGCGCGTCAGCGAGATCAAGCGCAAGATGCAGACGCAGACGCTGGGCACCAGCGCGACGATCGAATGGTGTCCGCCGGACGCCGATTGGCGGCTGCCGGCGCGCATACCGATCGTCACCATACCGATGGCGAAGCGCACGGAGGCGATGGCGCTCGCCGCCCGCCAAACGCTGCCGCCGCCGGTCGTGCATCGCGTCAAGCAGCCGAAGCGCCGCCAACAGCAACAGAAAGCGCCGGCGCAATTGCCGAAAGAAAAGGTGCCAGCGCATGGCAGACGCCATCAGCAGCAGCAGCAGCAGCAGCAGCAGCGGCCAAAGCAGAAAACAGTGGCGCCATCACCGCGTGCTGGCATTGACGCGACCAGCGCACGTCTGAAGAACATCTACTCGTACCTGACGAGTCGTTCGCTTGCATAGTAAAACCCCCTTGTTGTAGACAAATTAACCGCACAAGTCAAAGTCAGCCATTGCTCGAGTTGTTTATTACTGACGCGCGCTCGTATTGGTGAATGGGGGTGGAAAAGGGGGGAGGGAAACTACTTGCGGCCACGTTTGCGTTTTTTGGGTAATGGTGGTAATGGTGGTGGTGGGACGTTTCCGGTTTTATGCGATGTTGCCAGCGCCGCAATCTCACGATTGTTGAACAGCTCCGAGAAGATGCTGTCCTTCAGGGCGATCATCATCTGGGCGTTGATGTGGCGTCGTTTGTTGCATTGCGTTTCGCGCTTCTTCGACGTGCTGCGTTCGTAGATAGAGTCGTCGCAAGCGTCGCGATTCGGTTGCGCATCGATGCAACACTGCCAAGCGTGCGGCGGAACAGCTTTTGCGTGTGGATGCGGTAGCGGTGGTGCTGGCCGTCGGCGCCGTCGTTGTGATGGTGTTGCTGTGGCGATGGGCCGCCTCCTGCTGTTATTCTTGGTGGTGGCGGTGGAATTGATCGCAGCGGTGCCATGATGCGTGTAGAGTGCGCGAATGCGTGCGCCCAAATCCTCCAAGTCCGGCGTGATGATGATGCGCGGCGTCATAACGGTTATTCTTCCAACCCGATGCAACTGCTGCCCATGATGATGTTGATGATGAATGGCGACTGACACGTGTGTGGCACGTTTTGCTCATTGTCAGTCAGTCAGTCGGCGTTCGTGTATTATCGCATTTGCACGAAGCGCACGCGTCGTGCCGGCTCGGTGAGCGTGCGCTTCACCTCGGCGAGCTGCACGAGTGCCACGTGCTGATGCTGCGGCTGCTGCTGCTGCTGCTGATGGTGGTGACTTCTGCCGCCTTTGAGTATACCGCGGATGCTACCACTGCTGGTGGATGCCGCATGGTGCTGCTGCTCACTGCGGCGCGTCGCCAGCACGGCCTCCGTATGACAGCGTAGGTTCTTAAGCCGATGGTACTCGCTGAGGTGCATGTCATTCGGGGTCTTTATCTGGCGCGGCGTCACATAGTTGAACACGTCGAGGACGCGCTCCTGCCGGCTGCAGTATGGCTTGAGCGCTGATTTAATGCCGCCCGCTGGCCGCTGTCGGCCGTAGAAGGGCGCATGGCGTCGCCGCCGGCCATCGGCCGACGCCACCTCGTCCACGAGGCCCGGCTTGAAGGTCACGCGCGGCTCGCGGAAGTAGTGCACGCGCTTCATGTACGCGTCGATGTAGTTGCGCGTGTCCTGCAGCTGGATGACGCGCCGCTGGTTCGCGGCCAGGTCGTCGTACATCTTCATCAGCTGCGCGAATTTCTTCGGCTCGTACGCGGTGACCGTCATGGCGCTGGCGCGCGCGCTCGCTCGCGATAATATTGATGGTGGTGGACGAT
>JARJDR010015602.1:0-14251 GCA_030264135.1 Myllaena sp. GC000078 | reverse complement strand
GTAATCACGCGCACTATGCCGCTGATGCACCCCGTTCTTCCCCGCCTGCACCCCATTGCCGTTCTGATAACCATTCTTCGGCGTATGGCCGTTCATTAGTTTGGCGGTGTCGTCCTGTTCTTCGGGAATCCTCGCAAGATTCGCCGCCGCCTGCTGCACCTGCTTGCGGTGCCTCGCGTACGCCACATCGTAGAACTCCTTGAAGAGGAAGAAGAAGAGGATGCCATGTCCACCGATGAACCATACGAAGCCGCGCGGATAGTTGCAGTCGATGAAGAGTAGCTGGAAGGCGTGCACGACGATCGCAACGAATTGCACCTGATTCAAAAAAAACGTGTGAAATAAGGTTGTAGTAATAAAGCATTGAAATTACCATTTGCAGTGTGGTCAAGTATTTCTTCCAATATACGAGGTGAGATTGCATGCGTGGCCCAAACGCGCTGAGCATGTAGTACGCGTACATCACGATGTGCACGAAGCTGTTCAAGAAGCCGAAGAACATACTGTGGCCGCCTGAAATGTACATTAATATATTAGTCATATTATATATGAGTTATCAATGGGATGATATCAATTGCTACATTATCAATTAGCGGCATTCCGATGATTACGTCAGTTACGTGTTAGTAATCCCGACCGAAAATACGACGGCACCGCACGTAAAACCTTATCGACTGCACGCGTTATCGCCTTTGCCAATGTTTGCTTATGGCTTTTTTTCTAACTGATAAGCAGCACAAATACCAACTCATGTATGGAATGAACTGTATTTCTATAAGTTACACTGTACACTGTAAATTATTCTTTCAATTACTCAAATTGTACGCGTGAACTAAAAATACTCGTATTTTTTATAAAGTGACTACGTCAAAATAAATGTGATTTATACTTTTTTATTTACCTGGAGTAAATTTGACACCAAACCAAACAGACATGGGCATTATGCCGTGATGGATCACATGTAGTGTTGATATTTGATAGTTCTTCTTGCGCAACACGAAGAAAAGCTATATAGAAACAAATAATTATTAATATAAATATTTGGAATTGATTGGCAGTTATTGAAACTTACTGTATCCATGAATTCAGTAAATTTTGATATGTAGTACAAGTAAGATGCTCTGATTGCCTAAAAAAATAATATTAAGTAATTTAAAATCACAAATAAGTTTCGTAGTATTACTCTGAGGGCGTTTGGTGAATTCGAATAGTCGACCGGTTCGCATCGGTAGCTGTATTTGCCCGTTAGCCATCCAACTTGTCCAATCTGTAAAATTCATTGAAATTCATTTCAAAAATTGGTCAGCAGTAATAAAATTCAATTAAATTATGTCAACATTGGGAGGAGTGTGACAGATAAAGATTTCAATCAAATTTCCCGCCGTATGGCATTATAATTTATTACATTCAATATCAACAAAGATAATATCACATGTGTGAGTATTCGCAACAAAAAAAAAACGCCGATGACGTGAACAAGTGGAAAACTCTGTTAACATCGCACCACCACTCATGTTTGTATATTTTTAGGCTAAACTTGAATAAAAATAGTCAGCCACGCAATGCGCCACCGCACTAACGTTATAGTGGTCGCCTGTGACGATGAGATTGTCTATTTCAGGCGTGCTTCTATTTCTATTTACGCATGGAATCACTTCATACGCGTAGGGTACCACCGCCAGCATGCATGCAAATCAGTTCATCCGATTGAAAACGCGGCGAACGTATTTGTCAGCTAGCCAAAGCTTGCACACATCAACACTATAAATAACAGTCGTTGAATTAAACGTTTTCACACCGATACGCATGTAAAATACAAGTTCACTTATAATCTAAGAGCAATATGTTATTTCGCGGAACGCGGAAATGATATAAAATGATATAAATTAAGATATATTAAATAATGTGATGATATTTACCTCCCAGAAAATATAGGCACTCAATAGAACTTGCAGTAGATTGTATACGATGAGCGTGTTCCTTAGCTGGAAAGGTTTACGGTTTTCCATCAATTTGGGCCCAATATACTGCGAACAATAAAAAGCACACATGCCTACTATTCGTTTATTATCAATTTTGGGGTATAAAGGACATCAATCACGGTGTGATTAATAATTTACCTTCACGACGACTACGTAAGTCAAGCATATGCCTAACGTATAAAACGGACTCGATAATAACGGTAGGTGCGCAACGCGCGGATCTGCAAAGTTAATAGTTTCCAATTAATAAAGAATCAAAAGAAGATCGTCTATATAAGTACCTTCATATTTATTAATAAATCGATTAATATCACTTATTAGTTTCAGAACCATTTTGCCGAGTCAAGCCCCACAATCTATAACAAAAAGAACGGACATTGTTAAAGCTTCCAATTTCTTCTTCAACAACATTTAAAGATGTGAGAGAACCTACACAAAACAAATACAAAAGACGTATTTCATTGAGAGAACCACTCAAGTGTTATTGTGTAATATCTATTGGTTTTCACGAGACCTGCTAACTATATTGACTTTGGAGAAATGCTATTGCAATAAAAACAACATTATTCTCTTGGACGGCATGCAAAAATTTACCTCAAACTCATACTAGATGATGCTGATATTACAATACTATCAATATTGTTGGGGTTAAATAAGCGTTTCCAAAATATATTGTCTATGGCATGGGATATTGGATAAGAAATAAGCGGCAAATTGGCACCGCACGATGAACGACCCGAGAGACAATCATCGTCGGAATTGTGTTTGTGCCAGGGTCGCGTGGCGCGTCGCCAGTTTCATCACCATGTCCGGCGCGCATCACCAAAATTGCCACCAATAAATTAATTAATAATTTATTCGATGCAATATTCCATAAAACGCAAATTGCATTTGTAAATAAACATATTAATCAAATTTCAACGGCCAAAGGACAATGTTAGGATGAACGCAAATTGCGAAATGGATGAAGGACGCCTGCGCCGATCAAGAATGTCAAATGCAAATATGCAGAAGAAGCCCGCCTACAAATTCAAATAGTTTGGCCATATTTCACAATGCGCTTTTAAGCAAACTCGGTGTGCATAGTTTAACCGTGGCATAGAATCAGCTAACGTGTACCATTCAATCATTCATTACATTGACATACATTGCGTGCATATACACAAGCAATTTGCGCGCGCGCGCGTGTGTAGATTGACACCGATCAGTTACTATATCGTTCCGAAAAAGTGAAAGAAGTGAAGTCGTCGAAAAATTAACGATACCATGCGTAACCTTAACCTAGGCTCCACAAACGGAGAGTAACATTGAACATGGTAGCGGCGCGACGATTGATCAACGTCACGAATTTCATTGAATTGCATAATGATTGCATCGCAATGCGTTCATTTAAAATCCCTTACTTGATGACCTTAATCATGTTGGATTGAGATGGTTGTTCCATCGCGTGATCAAGAGCGAAAGTGATGTGCCTCACCTCATGGGTGAAAGTTGAGATGAAGTTGATCACTTTTACAATGTCAAAATTCATGTAATATTGATAAGCATTTATTGTTTTCAGTACCTCGGTACTTGTTTCAAGCAGCATTATGCAAATATTAATTACTAGCGCGCTCGGCCCGCTTCGCGGCCCTCACTTGCCGGGTTATTAGATTAGATTATGTTATTAGATCACGCGACTTTTTTCTGAAAGCATTTTTATTGAAAATTTTAGTGTTTTTTTTAGTTTGAAAAATCGTATAATTTCAACAGCGTTAGTGAGTCAGTGAGGCAGTGAGGCAGGCAGGCAGTGACTTGGGCTTTTATAAGATAGATTATTCCACACTGCGCTTCCGTTAAATGCAAAATTACGAGTCATCAACATTGATTGGTAATGGTAGTTTTATTTTTAACAACAAGAAGCAACGCGTGGCATATCGATTGTTCTCAAAGAACTTCTCCATCACTGCCGCTCTTTGTCCGCGAGGCATTTTTCGAATCGATCCAATTTTATCAGTCGCCTTTTGTTCACGGCAATGGACTTTTGAACGATTTGAAATGAATATGCGCGGTGCCGCCTGATTTATGGATTCTTCTTCGCGTACGCGCATATACCTATAAGTTAGCGAGCAAAATACTGGCAGATTAATGGTGTCATAAATAAATGTTGCACACATTCTATCATGTTATCCAGGTCGCTCAAGTTTCGCTACAGACGCGACGGCGACCGACGATGCGATTCAATTCTAATCAGTTTTTACTTGCGCTTTCGTTTTAATCGACCGGTGATTTAATCTATCATCTTCCCTTACTCTTTCCAATACAAGACAAAGTTGAATATTCTTTAACAAAAAATCGTACACATTCTTAGGAATGCTTAGAAATAAATTAAAAGCATCCGAGTTGCGTTTAATTAAGCATCGGTTTTCACCATCGACAAACCAAACGATGGCGACACGAATGGGTGATTAAATTAGGCGACATACACATGCGTTGGGAAATCACGCGGCGTGCGCTGACGTGAAGCAACCGAAGCAGGCAAAACGCATTTAGCATTCATTTGGTCGACTGCAACTCACACACTATGTACATGTGCACCTGCAATCGACATCGACTGTTTTAAACTTGCGCACACGTTATAAAAATGAAGCAAGAGTTGGAGAGTGTTGGAAAGGTTTCGCATTTAGCCAACGCCATACGAAATGTTTATTGCACCTTGATGCAAGAGTGATGGAGTAGATCGGTGGCAGACAGCATAGTAAACCCAGGAATATGCAATTTGCTTTAATGGGAAGCGTGGATTTGACATGTACATGCTTGTTATTGGAAATGCATCGATTGCAATGCATTCGTTTCGTCAGGCAGTGTGCGATACGCACCTACTCATAAATTCATTGCTTCTAATTGTACAAAATGTTTGTCGATAAATTCTTTATACATGCATGGGTTCATTTGATTTATTCAACTTTTAAGGAGCGACACAAACGTGTCGTCATACCCGTGTCGTATAGAATTCCAGAAAATAACCAAATAAATAATGATGAGTAAATAACGGAACTTTGAAAGATGTTGACATTGTTCGTAAGGCTGCACCGATCTGTGTGCATACAAACACTAAGTAGCGAACGTGTACAACCTGTAATTATTCGTCGTTATATCAATTCGCCAAAAGCCATTCGCAATTGACACTATTTGTGTACCGGTCCTTTAGAATGCGTGTGCCCGCTAATTCTCTCAATGATGCTCCGATTTGCATTGCAGATTGCATTGCATTGTTCCACAATTCCACATTGAAAATGTGCATTGCGATGTGTGTAAAATATGAGCGAAGACGAATTGCAGCAGGCGTATAAACTTTTGCAATTCTATTATTAACTGTAGAATACACAAGCGTGTAAAGATAATACAGTGAAATTGCAAATTTAGTTCAATGGTTCACCACAACTTCCGAACAGTTCGATAATTATTGACGAACACTACTCACATTTCGTGGCTACCAGCCTCTAGTCCAGCATATAGGAAATGACCTCCGAACGCAAAATCTAGCAATCCCTACAGTCTATGTATAATCACCTGCCACTTACGATGGCGGCTTGGCTTACACAAAGCATAAAAAGCTGATGCATTATTAAATGATTACACGTACGATTGTACATATGTATGTTAGACTGTATTTTATGTACATATCTGCTCTGTCGACTATATAAATATATATTGATGTCTGAACGGAACGCCAATCACCCTTTCTGGCGCCTGTAATCAACCACCGGCGTATAAGTCGTTAAATCACAACACATCGTACCAATCCCGACAGCGATCATGCGATGATGGATGAATTATAAACATATAGAATATTTTTCTGTATGATCAATATGCTCTGAATTAAATTAAACACTTGAACCTGGAACGCACTAAATGCCAAACTACGAATAAAACAACTAATAAAATAGGAACTATTTCTGTCGGAGTATTCTTGCAGTATTTATTCCATTGCAGAAATTTGCCAATTTGCTATGCTAAATAACACTGAACTCAACGCGAGACGTTGTTTCGTTTTGACTATTAATAACTTTTATGGATTCGTATAGGTCGATTGTTTGTTACTTACATTTCTTACATGCGTGGCGCATGTGCTCGTGGTGATTGCGTAAATCGCATTCGTTCGAAATGTTAAACAAACATTATGCTGGTTTTCTGTACCGGATTTAAGAAATGGTACTATATGATGCCATTCGGGTAACCAACTGATTTCAAGTTTAAAAACACATCTGAATTATTTTGCAATTAGTAACCAATGATTTTAAATTGCGCCTAGCTAGTGAATTTCCTCTGAGACAAATTATCTCTAATACATACTATTTCCCTCTTACTGTATCTAATAATATAAACAGTTTCTGCCATTTCAAGTATTTATTTTCGAAATAAAAGTGATTTATTCATGTAAATAGCCATCTATAGTTATTAGCTATAAATTGTTATAAAAATTGTAATGTTCTAAATGTTTTAATGACAAATTACAAACATTACGTATAACATTGAATATTATTGAGTAACTATGCACGCGCCCAATGGTATAATATTGCGGAAGGACAATGAAAATAATACATGAATCGTTGTCACGCAAACAAACATGATCTACGATTCTCGGCACGATCACTCGTCGCGAGCAACAAATGCATTTGTTTGAGCGCTGCCGTATGAACGATATGTTTGCAAATCGACGATGTCCGCCTGGTAATGAGACAAAACAAAATGTGTGCTCGTCGCCACATCGAAATCGTCACTTGCATATACGAATTGAAGTACCTACTCATTGTAAATCATCATTTGCTTTAATTTATGTATAACAAAAAAACGTTTCGGATGAAAGCAAAAGCATTCGGTTTATGTATTATTAATATCATTAGCTGTGCAACCATGCCGTTAAAATAAGTGACAATAAATTCATGCAATAGCGATTTGTACTCGTACGTCCGCATATCGTTACTATACGCATGCCGTGCACCGGGCAGTTACGACATTCTTTATCAATTACGATTTCCATTAGCCACACGCATCACACACAACCTGTCATGACGTCGGCGACGCGTCGACTGCGCGATGATCGACGCCGCATCAGTTGTTGTCAGTATCAAAACTGTTCCAGTGGCATACTTCCTATACTGTATTATTGCATGTTTGTTAATACATTTAGATTTATACGATCAATACACCTGCATACTTCAAGAAGTTGCAAAATTGTTTATTACCAAAACAATTTAAATTATTGTAATTATTATTAACTATTTTTTAAATTTTAATGTAGAACAAGTTTCATTTAAATGTTGCTACATGTGGAATACATTTAAATTAATTTCGTTATAATTCAGGTTGGAAGTCAATTACTTAGTGTAATGTTAAATTTTGTCAAGGCTTATTACAGCTTCTTTTTATTATCGTTGAAGTAAAAGTTGTCGAATCAAACGTGTCGAGAGTGGGTCAAACACAAACATCATAATTTGATTAGATCAAACGCATGTGCAACGTTTCCAGCAAAACGAGTAGTCTGTATTAATTTTCTGAATGCCAAATAAGTGTAAACGTGTATTTACCAATTGCAAATACCATTCCAGCTACACATATCATCAGCGATTTTGATCTAAATTTATTGCGATGCTGAAATCAAACAAACATGTTGAAATTGCAGAAAACTAGGAAGAAAAATCACCTTCCAACGCATTTACTAATAATTAACCTTTAATTAATCACTAATAACCAGAGCATTCGTCGTTTATGTGGCTATATAAATCTAGCGCAAGATAATCACAAAGTAAACGCATACAACAAAAATCAATGTGTGATTTGAGTAATAATACCACCCACATAGGTACTAACAATGCAAAGTGCCATTATAAACTGGTGAGCATTGCGTTTCAATTAAATGCCACAAGTTATAATGAAACTTAAGTCATTACTAGAGGCAGTCGCATACATATAATTCGTGGTGGATTCAAGACCTCAAAATTGCATCAATCGACGAGAAGGCTGCTTGAAACAATGAGAAAACTAGGATGTAAATTTCTCATTGACTCCAGCACCGGCTTCTACTCTAGATAAGCGCACACCGCACACGCAAAGCAAAATAAATAAATATAGATGGATGAATTCATCTATGTATGACTGACAACATCCTGTAATCATGTCTACCCTAATTATTGATCGCTATCACATTTTCTGATTGAATCAAGTCAAATTTGTAGCTTTCCGAAGAAATTATTCCCGCCGACAAAAACTTCTCCTAGGATTCTAGTCACGTGAAGAAAAAGTCGAACCTAGCGACTTCCTGTTACAGTAATCGATAATCATCGTCAAATAATCAACAGTTATGGTCATGAACGTAATTTTTTTCTTCCTCGAAATTGGCCTACTAAACAGCCAACGCTAGACAACAAGCGCTATTGTCACCGTAAAAAAATGCGTGCCTTTACATGAATTTCTCATTGTTGATGAAAATTAGCAATGTTTACGCAACACGTATTTGATTGCGCACACGCCATGCGACCGAACACCGCTCCGTGTCACATGAACTCCGATCCTAAACAACAGAAACTGTCAATTGACTTAACACAAACACTGCCTGTTTATGGCTTGCAAAATATTTATAGTAATACCGCGCTCATCGATTATTATGGGTCGGTTGAATTCCGGCTTACAATTAAGGCATTACATGACATACTTAATTGCTTCTGAAGCACGCTCGTAAAATGGTTAATATTATTCATCTCAATTTGTACGGATGCGAAAAATCGTAAACGCAGGTGAGAAACATATCAAAGCTGAGCAGGAAAGTCGGTCAATTAATGCTGTGCAACAATTGCCATTACGTTCGTACACGGATAGCCTCTACGAATGCATTTAAATCTAAAGTTGCAACGGCACGCACAAATACCTGTGACGTTGTTGCATTTTATCGAAACACTTGCAGCGCGTTGAATTTTACTACGATTGCAAATTTGCCGCCGTGCACCAAATACATAATAAATATTCGCATTGGCGAATTGCATCAATTAGCGCGGATTGCCAGAACCCAGCACGTTTCGTTTGGTCATACACGGCTATTAATTTTGTGACCTTGATACTAATAAAATAATACATAGGTACTTATAAATTGGAGCAAATTGAAGTGTATGTGCACTCATTGGCAAATTATTTCGCTAATTTTTGCCATGCACACCAGGTCTCACAATCTAATCATAAATATAAAGGCTGCCCGCATAATTTACGCGCGGAAGTAGCAAAATTGGTGCAATAATAGGTAATTAGAAACAAATACATATTGTTCCTTGCATTATCTACCGTTTTCTTCGTGAATGGGAATGGGAATGCAATCGACGAAACCTATCGAGTGTGAAATACGATTCATGAAAGTAATTATTGCAATCAAATCAAATGGAGTCTTTTTTCCCGAAGGAGAGAAGAAATTACTTCCGACGAAGCAATTAATGTTGATTTAATCACTTTGCATTATTTAATCAGGTTTATAGTATAGACAATAAGATAATTATAATAACCCTGATGGCAGTCGGGTGAAAGGGAGGGATTCGTTAAAAACAACAACCTGTTGCTGGCAAAGTTGACAGCGCAAAAGTTGCAAGAAGGATAACATTAAAAATTCAACGCCGCTGCGTGATAATCATTTATACGTAAGTATATCGTGACGATCGTGTTGCATCAATGTCAACTTGTTCTTGATATTGACCCAATTATAAGAAAATTAATTCAGTCCCAAGAATTATACTCAATTCCGAGACACAGTGTTAAAATTGAAATCATTCACTGTAACTAATCTCAACTCATCTTTAATGTGTTTTGTTCCGTTTAAAGCCCGAAGTAGTAAAAATTTGCAACACTTCCATATTGCGATTAATCCAATTTTATAGTGTACAGAACAGGAAACTAGAATTGCCATAAAAATGCCGCCAAACGAAGACTACACACTCGGGCTGATAACTAACCGCATCATGCATACGGCTAACATGATGATGATAGGTCGTGAATTAACGTGCGCTTAGCGTGTGCTCGATTTCGCGATGGCGACGTGATGGTAAGATGCATCAAATCTAATCCACCGCCAACCGCAGCATCAAAAAGAAACCGCTAACAAGCGCGTTAATGTTCGAAAAATACGTTGTTCTTTTAAATTCCGCACAGGATGTTACACACTAATCCAAATCCACCCGTATGCACTGCACACGCGCGCGCACGCGTTGTTTTCGTATTGCTTGCATTTTGCAAGTGAATTAAATCAGCCGCCAGGTCGGAACCGATGGGAAACACTTAACCGATGCGATGATGATTGATCGCAGTGATCGCGGATAGGGAATTTGCACCGGTGCAAATGAGGCCGAATAAAATATCGCCTAAGTATAGATCAACTGACAAATTGACACACGATCGGCTGCGGTGTAATCTTCATACTACTTTCGATGGCCAATGAGGACACAAAAAATCGCCTGCAACCACTAACTAGGTAGATGTAGTCTCGTTTAACCTAATAATCATCCACGCATCTGCTGCATGCATAATTACTTGCTATGCATAATGAGAGAAGAAAAGCGGTGTGTATCGATTGGAATTATTATAAATCAGGATTTAATCTTCACGATGAAGATAAATATTCATTGCAATAATAGAAACTTACTCAAGTAGTAATTTCCGTTGCCTGGCGCTGATCTTATTTTCTTGAGCGGGAAAATGATCATCTTAGCAAAGTGTGACGCTATAATATTGATATCGTGTTTGATGCACTCTGGCCGATTTGCTTGATTATTTACATGCGAGTGCGCTTAATTAACGGGCGCACGCACACACATCCGTCTGCGTATTAATGAAATTAAAGTTGATGTCATGTCGTATCGACCGAATGGCGCGCCGAAGCGCATTAAGGAAATATTACCTACGTCGCGCCGTACGATTCTAATTGCAATTATTACGAAATCGAAATTAGAAAATAGCGACCGCATCCAAGCCACATTACGTATCCACCGATCCGCTAATTTCTATTGTCTGCATTGTATTTTTACATCTAATGAAGCGATTTTTTTAATCCATTATGTTATCGTGCCTATCTATCCCTCCGGCCTAAATTGAATTCCGTGGGTAATCAATTCACCACACCATAAATAAACAATCGACAGTGTGACATTAACAAATCGCCACGCATCAATTCAAAGGAGGGAATGTGCAAAAGGGCACACGCCTTGGCGTAATACTCTATATTTTCACTTATCAAACCATTTATATAGTTTATAGACCACATGCGACCCTTATTACCACATTGGCGCCGCCGCGTTAGTCATTCTATCGATTTTTTGCGCACTGGCGCCAGTCGTGGGAGGTGTGTGTGTGTGTGTGTGTCAAACGGGAGTCACGCCGCAAATGTATGTGCCACCACCGGACCCAACTACCCTACTACCAAACCCTATCGCGCACGCACCAAGCCCAACCGCATACACGTGGGGATTATCGACGAATAATTTCAAGCTAAACAAAAGGAGGGAAATATCGTCGCGCGCAGATATCATTCACCCCCTACCCACCACCCGGCAATGCAAGAAGTAGGCTTGTAAACAGTATGAAATTTTATGGCTTCACGTTTACGCGGCAGCAAGTGCACTTACGCAAAGTGTGTACTATGCAGTACGAATAATGCTTCCCTCCCCTGTTTATAGACAAAGGAATACAATGAACCACTAAACTGTCGCAGAAACAAATAGAAAACTACGTAAAATGATAACAGTCGAACTTCAATCATCCCAAATGCAAACACATAACTAACGCATGACAAAATAATAGTTTCGATGTAATTATCCAACCTTCATATATCAATTAAACAATTAAGTGAAAGATAGGAGGCGCACCTACGGTAATTATGGGTAATGAAATTTCCGAGAAATGCTCCAACATGCGTGCCGCAGCGAAAACCCATTGCTTCGTGCCGGTGGAAACTTTCAAAATTTCCTGAGTGGTTTGAGGCTTGGGAGGGGAGGAAAAGGTGATGATGGCATTTTCATTCGGCGCGTATCATCATAAACCGTAAATGTCACAGAGACAGGCTTTTTTATTGTTTGGAGGAAATGCAACTGCCTTTTTGGATGAAATAAGAACGGTACATGTTCACATCATTATCTCATAAAAAGGAGGCAAGCAAAAATAACAATGTTCTAAATGCGGATAATATGAAAACAAAGAACTCTTCGCAATCAGGCCAAATTAATAAAAAAAATTATGAAATCTACGTAAATATAATATTGCAAGATAAGTAAATTTACAAAAATAAAACATTCTTTACAAGTACAGTCCGAGTATTTGGGAGAAACAAGAAACTGAATGACATGACAATCATATTAATATGTCGCAGAAAAAACCAACGACCAGGAAGTGATTTACTATTCACAGTCGAAGCAAATCATATAATTTTGAGCGCGCTGCCGAATTAGTCGTCAAAATGATTACCATTGTTGATTGTTGTTATCATGCTAGTGGGTACCTCCAACTATATATTTTAATATATTGCGGACGTACCCAACGGTAGACTTATAATGACGAAATTTATTTAAATCAACCGCGACGAATTGTTATGCATAAACTAATATAATACAATCTAGATTGCACTCATCGCAATAATAGTATTTCTATCAGCGTAATCACCGGCATCGTTAATATCAATCAATCATTATTCAATTATTGCTATTTACTCGTTTACGAGATGTGCACCAACGATTTCACTAAATGATGACGTTCAGCGCAATAACAATAAATTTGAATTTAATTGAAGCTGTATTTCAAATTATTGTCCATTGTAAGAAAATTATTTAAACAAACGCAAAATAATCACCAGTATATAGTTTAATGATTTTTCGAAATTGAATTTTTAATGATCATCATTTGAGATGGGAAAAAAACAACAACAAACATAATTGGGAACGAACTGCATGCAAAATCTATCATAAAAATTCAGTCCACGCGCAGGTTCCAACAATTACCGCTGCCTGAAACCACTGTAATTACATTATGAACTATTTCTCGCAGCAAACTAGGTCGCATGCAAATCAGAACGCATCAGGTATTTAAAATTGGTTTTTATTCAATTTCGAAATATTGGTACCAGATCAACCTTTTACTTAGCATTATTTTATCTTTATTGTCAATGGAATCAGCCACTAAATGTCTCTCTTCAAGTATGACACAGTATTTCTTCAGCACTAACATTAACCTTCTGCAGAACACAACCTTCTGCATATTTGCATAGGCCAAGCGCAGCAGAAGAACTTGTTTTCTTCGTCCTCAGGGCCATGTATCGAATTTCTACAAAAATATTTTTAATGAACTTGAGGCGTTCGAACACGATCGTACCAAACCTGTATTGAGTGTTCAAATGTAAAAACCTGAATTAATATGGCAGAATGGCAATCTTTGAGAAAAAGTCTAGCGAATATAACATCGGTTGAATCATTCAATTGCATCGATCTTACTTTTACGTAACGTATTTATTGCAATTCTCATGAATGCAATGAAATCTATTTAATATAGGTAGAAGACTATTGGATTGACTTCGAAATGGCTCGTGCAACAATAGAAGAAGGAAGCGAGTGCTTCTCGGGCCGTAAAACGTAACTAACTTGCTGTTGGTGCCACGACGGGAAAAGATAATAGTATTGAGAATAAAGAGAACATCGACAGAATAAGGGGTGAACCCTCCACCTTTGCATACGATTCACCCTTAGGGTGCTAACTTAAAGAGAGCGCGAAATTAAGAAATATGTGATCGACTTGGTTCGATGGTGAAAAGGTGCTCGATGCTTCTACTTCTTCTTCTTCTTTTTCTTCGGTGCTCTAAAACAGCCAAGCCGGCAAACTTAAAAACACGACTCGCGATGAGATCATTCAAGAATTGAGTATTGTTACAAAGCGTATACAATGTGTTCAGAAATCACAATCATGACTTAGGTTATCATAAATAACGTTTATAGACGAGATTTTGTTGTTAACCCATTTCATAAAATGCACCTAGGTACATAAAATATTATTAAATAACTGTACACATGTTTTAATGACTTTTGGAGAGGTAAGAGAGCTAGTTAGGAGTTGGTGACAATGAACGAATTCACCTGCCGCTCGCATAATAAATTCCGAAACGGTTGTAACTCCGCGACCTGCTTGTATATTTTTTCCATTATTCACGTTGACGAACAAACCACCGTGCGCAGATGTGCGCTTGTACCTAGTGTAGGTGCGTGACGACGGTGACG
>JARJDR010015598.1:0-14257 GCA_030264135.1 Myllaena sp. GC000078 | reverse complement strand
TGCTTGCTTGCTTGCACCTTCTTCGCTTGATAATGATAATGCCGGTGCCCGGGCAGCAGGTAGCTAATTATTAATGTACATAATCAAGTTTATACGATGCGACGGACGCGCGCGTCCCTTTTTCAACCGCTGCTGCTGCTGCTGCTGTTTTAGTTTTGTTTGATACCCTTTTCGGTCCGAACGTATAAACGCGACGATTAACGAAACATTTAAATGTTTGTAAGTGCGGTTGGCAGAATGTAGTGAGGAGGATGCATCGTGGTTTCCAATAAATATTTATGAGAAGACCGAGCTCACCTCCTCTTCTTCGCCTCTTCTCTTCTAGTCGGGTATAAATTAATTACGCCACCATTTTTCTTCGAAGGTTCGCTCCAACCACGTACGCCCTTCTTCTTCTTCTACTTCTTCTTCTTCTTCTTCTTCTCTGCGCACTTCTTTTGTTTTCGTAATGAATCCCAATAAAATCCCACTGCGATGGACGCTGAACATGAACAGACAGCCGCCGGAAATGTGCGCCATTCAAATATTTCGTGAATTTCGGCTGTTTGTGCTTCATTGTTACGTTTATGATGATGATGATGATGATGACGATCAATCCACTCGGACTGCGTGCATAAAAGCGTAAAAATTTAGTTTAAACAACACCGAAGAGTGCGCACGCGGCGTGCACGCTATTTGCATATTTCGCGTTGAATGTTGAATATTTATGCCCGACGCGGGCGCGGGCCAAAACATGTTTTCACTAATTATGTTATTAAACATAAATTTATTTATGGCCCGCCGAAACACAATACAACAGCATTTGACGCGTAAAAAAGCGCCGCCGCCTCCGACGCTGAAGAGCAACAATTGCTGGTTGATTATGATTATCAGTGGCGGCAGATTAGATTACCCGCGAATAACTGTTAATTTATGGAATGGTATTAGCATATAGCACACGGCTAAATAATTATCTATGCGAAAATTAAGTTATACTTGCAATTAGTTAAAAACTAAAACAGGAAAATCACTTGCAAATACATTACCCATTTCCATTTGTCGGGTGTTGGGTGTTGGGTGTTAGGTGCTAGGTGCTAGGTAATTACCGGCGCCATAATCATTGTATATAATTAAATAAAATGTGCTCGGTTTTTTCCTTCCTATACTTACTGACTTCTTCTTCGTCTTCGTCGCACTCTGCGTCCGCACGTTTTTCGTATTAAATACATCACGCCGCATTTATCTCTAATTCGTATTTAATTAGTTGATAGATGTTTATTTGAAATGTGCGTGGCCGGCCGCCTCTATGCGAAGGAAAAACAAAAGCAGTGCCTGAGCTCTCTGGCACGTCGTCGGTCGGCGCGCGGCCATTAGCGTTTGTTCTTGCTGCCTAGCAGCCCCATATGTAAATCGTTTCATGTTATACTTTTCGCCTCGCCTCACCTCGCTACCAATGGGGGTGGTTGACTAATGGCGGTCCCTCCAAAACAAAAGAAAAAAACCGTATCAATATTTTGACTACTACTATTACTATATTTCATCCCTTCATCGAAAAACATCAAATATTGCTTTTTAAACAAATTGCACAATATTGAATTGCACAAATTTCGAGTTGGAAATGGAAAATAGCTTTGGGCGGGCGCAATTTATGATTGTGCAAAGGAAGGATGTGCCTGTACGAGTAAATGATTGCAAACGGGGTTGCTGCTTGTCCGTGCATGCATTATTCACGATCGGCTTTGTCAATGACAAATTGGTGTATTATTATGTGAATGATTAAACTACTTGTTTTCGAAACGATCAACCATATTACTCCACCGCAATACATATTTAAATTGCTCTATGTTTTTTGTTTTCTGTTTCAGATGGAGCCAACAAACAACATTATTATCAACAACGACGCACCGAGGTATGTTTCTATTGTGTATTATTGTTATTATCCTTTTGCGCTGCGGCGGGTTTTCTGTTTTGATAATTAGATTATCACCGTGTCGTTGGCGCTGTGCAATGTGGCGCAATGATTTATGTCTTTCGCGCTTCTTCCTTCATGTTTCGTCCCTCCCCATCGATTCCTTCCTTCCCTTTGCGGCAGCCATTCATAATCGCTCTTTGACGTATAGGATAGGATAGGATAGGATAGGAAAGGGCATCTTTTAACATACCATAACGATGTTACAATTACGATTGCTATTGTGCCCCGGCCCCGGCCTGCACACCGTAAACTATAGGGGTGTGTATGCTTTGCTATGTCCAATGTGCTCCTTTGCTATTATAATATTATTATAGGCAGTGTTAGGCTTTATATTGTCGGTTGGTAACAAGGGTACAAATAGCCCCATTCGAATGAATTGTTTGGAGTTTATTGTTGATGTTTATGTTGTATCGATTCTGATCCGCACACCGAGAAAGAATATTGACTTTCTCCTTGTAAACACCACAATTTCACAAATCCACCTACCAACACCTAGGTAGTAAACTAGAAGATTTTTTGTTGTTGTTCACACGCAGAATGCGGCATTTCGCTTTGTAGTTGAAGGTAAAAAAAGAAGTGTTAGACTTAGACTAGAGGTATTCAAGCAGAAAAAGAGTGGATCACATCACCCTGTCACAGAAGAAGAAGAAGAAGAGTAGTGGGTATCTTGTTTTGCGATCCAAGTTACACGCGTTAAGCGCATCAGCTTATCTCATGTCACGGATGATACGTATCATTAAACGCGATAAATATTGTGATGTCAGTCGGATTAAAGTCTGTTAACTCAATCGCAGTCCCAAGCGCAAAGGTCCTCTCAGAGGAGTATTTGTTGTAACAAATGATAAATCATTCCAATTCCAATATTTGCCGGACGAAAAGTGGGTGGAGACGGAAACCGATCAAACTAATCAAACCGCAGCCGCCGTTCGTTGTCTGAATGCGCCGGAGAAGAAAACGTATAATTTTTATATTAATTACAGTGCACAGGGTGCCAAATGCCTATACGGAAAAATAATAGAGAATCGATTCAACCGCGTGGCTCGAACGAAACAATTACCTTTCTCATTTCGTTGCTTGCTTGACGAGGAAAACACGCACGGGGTATATACTTAAAGGCCGAAATTCTGGGCAGGTGGACAACGAAGGAACGAACGAGCGAGCGCGCGCGCGCGCCCATTATTTCGAAATTAAACTTTTTAATGTGTTCGAACTGCTATAATTTTTACACGTGCAGCGACACCTTCTAACTCTTAGATGCGCGCCGCCACCACCACCACCACCACCGCCGCCAATGGTGCGCAGGTAGCCATCAGCCATAGATCGTCCGATAAGCATGTTTCTTTTTCGGGCGCGTATCATCTCCATCATCATCGTCGAAAGAGGCGCAAAACGTTGTTTTTTTTCGGTTCCTTCGGCGGATCATCGTAACGAGGGGGGGTTGCATGCACCTTGTCGATTGTAAACTGCCCGTTTACTCGCTCGCTTAGCGTTTTATTTTATTCACCATCTCATCTTTGGGAGGTTTTCCAATTCTGAATTCAATAATTATACATCGAGTATTAGTTATTATTATCGCGGAAGATTATAACTGGTGTGGTTGGCATCGTAACGATCTTCTCTAGCGATGGATGGATGGATAATTGGCAGCAACAAAAGTGCCGCCGCCGCCGCCGCCGCCGCCGAGCAATTGCATATTGTACGTGTTTCATTATTTACTTTGAAAGGCCGCTCGAGCGCGCGCATCGTAATGCATAACGACATGCAACCAATCGCTAACAATGTTTCTGCATTCGGTCGTCTCATTCGTCCTTAGCGCACGAAGAAGGTGATTGCGGCCGGTGATCGCCAACGATAACGACACATCGGGGAATCATCATACATATCATACGCGTTTCATATTATTTGCGAAACGTGTCCAAACTGGATGAGTTATTAACGTCGCTCTGTGTCTACCTATTAGACGCATGCACGCACGCACGCAACGCAACGCAACACAAGTACTTTGTATTCGGGGACCGGCGCGGCGCGGCAAAAGTCTTTGCGATGATTTATAAACAATGTCCTGAGGCGGTTTCAATTTAAATCGATACCGCCAGGCCGCTTGTTCGCTCGTTCGCTCGCTCGCACAGGCCACAGTAATTAATATGACAGCGTCGAGCATAATTAATGGAAAATGCTTAAAGAGTTTCAATTAATTTGTAAATTGAAATGATATATAGGTAACGGACGTGTATTGGCGTGTGTGTGTGTATGCAATTTCCTCTTTCGGGCTTTTATCTTCACTCTTTGATCACCAAACGGAATAATAGGGGTTTTTTTTGGTTGCCAAACCGTTTGGTTGGTGTTATTGATTCGCTTTAGTTGTGCAAAAGTGAGGAAAGAATAGAATGTTGGATGAGATAGGCGTAGGCAAATTAGTACAGTAATAGAATGTACCTATTAATTAAAACACAATCGTGTTGGCAGCATTGTTTGGGGGCAGAACTATTATAATTTTAATGAATTTGTTGCTCTCCGCTATATCCGAAAGCATAATGAAGTGTTTATATAATATTCGCGAACGCGTTAAAATTTTCTAATATAATAAATTAGTTCTTGTATGAATGAGTTTACTAATTAGCATATTTTACTCAAGTCGCTTGAGGAATCAAACAAATTCGAACACATTCACTCACCCTGCCGCGCACGAAACATGACGTTTATTTTTCAATTCAAATATTTGCATGCATCCTCCATGGATCGTGATTTTAATGAATTTCTATAGAATTCAAACATGCATTTTCCTTCTTTTGTTCCATTCGCCATCATGTTCGCAGGAGGGCTGCGAACTTAATTTGAATACGGGACCAACACCACCCATCCACCCTCATTGCGGCGACGGTGGCGTGCAGGCGCTTATTTCGTGCACGAGATTATTTATTTTAGCCGCGGCCCGCGAACAAAATCGCATGTTAAACGTTCTTCTTTGCGTTGCGAGCGCACGGGAGAGAAAGATTCGTTATCTCGAACACAATCGGCATCGAAAACATTGTAATACTTACTTTGCTGGTGGTGGGTGCATTTCGATTTCGTGCCGGCGAAGCATTCGGCTGGTTGGTTGGTTGGTTTGGGGGCGCACACGAATTATAAATCTATCCCTTGCGTGACACGACAATGAAAATAATAGCGCGCGCGCGCTCGGTTTGCGTTTCGGCGTAATGCAAAATAAATACGATCTTTTGTTTTTTCCTTCGCTGGAATTGTAGCAAAAAGAAAATATTAATAACTTAGGGTGAAATGATTAAGGCGCAAAGGAAAACATTTTCACAATTAATATTATTCGCGCCGCGCAACTAATCGTTCTTATCGCTTGCGTGCCGCCGTGTTGCCGCGTGCGGTGTGTTTGAATTTGGTTTTCGAATTAATCTTTGAGCTGATCTATGCATAAATTTTACATTTTCCTTTGCTTATAGCAAGGAAGTAGGGAAATAAAACAGTTGTGTGGATTTAAGCAATGCAATTAACTTTTATCCTGCAAAACGGAGAAAAGGGGTGGGTAAATTATTTCAAAGTTTCCACGTTTCGTTCATAATTTGTTATTTTTTGGATCTGCATCAATACAATAATCATAATACACGTTATGAGCATTTCATTTTACTAAAATTATATCACATTTAGTTTGTATAGCCTACTCGTTTATATCGCTAGCAATAATCAACCGAACCATCAATAGCGTTGTTTCGTTCACTGTTTGTATTTATATGAATATTTACAAATCTATCCACTAATGAGCTATAAAGTACGCTAAAGTTTTCAGGAACAATACCAAGTAGCATATTAGCAGTTAGTCTAAGTAGGTAGACATTATACAAATCTCTAATATAACAAATGTTTCAGTACATAGTTTTTGCGCTTTGCAACGTTTATAGTTTAACTTTTTAGGTAGGTAGTTATGGTACCAGTTATGATACCAGTTAAATAAATAGTCTATGAAGCGAATTCATACCGATCGCAGCGGATAATGTTGGTTGTAATAACCGATGGGGGGTACCGCGCCGGGGGTGGTTGCCGCTGGGATAAGAAGCGGTTGATGCGCACCGCCGAGATCACAATACGGGCTCAATGCACCCCATTGCACGTAGGCCGCTGCTGCTGCGGCCGCAGCCGCTGCCGCCACCATATCAGGATACTGATGGTGGTGATGGTGTACCTGCGGATGGTGCGCTTGTTGCTGCTGCTGCTGATTGGATTTGTTATCATCCGGCGAGATGAGGCTTTCGATGGTAAAAGCCCGCTTGGGTCTCACGGTGGTAGTTGTGGTAGTGGTGGTGGTTGTTTGGATGGGTTCCGGCGATGGAATCCGCTGTTGCGGTGTGGTTACCACCGGCGGCGGGGGTGTTACCACACTTTCGGGACTCTCCGACGGCCCACCACCACCACCACCGCCACCAGCAAAGAAGAACCGATTGATGTTTGCCAACGCAGCCAGCTCGCTATCCAGCACATCCTTATCGTTCTTGAGGAGTTTGAAGCGTTTGCGACGGCGCAGGAGACTGCCATTCTCGAACATATCGAAAGCGGCGGGATGCAGCGCCCAATAAGCGCCTTTCCCAGGTCGGTCGGGTCGGCGGGGGATTTTGATGAAGCAGTCGTTGAAGGAGAGATTGTGTCGAAGGGAGTTCTGCCAGCGTTGAGTATTGCGGCGGTAGTACGGGAAGCGGTCGGTGATGAAGCGGTAGATGTCGGAGAGCGGCAGCATCTTCTCCGGCGAACTCCAGATCGCCATCGCCGTTAGGGAGATGTACGAGTAGGGCGGTTTCTGGTCGCCGTACGATTCGCGCGACGGTCGCGGCATTTTGTGTTGGTGTTGCACTATTTTCACACCCCTTGTTTATATTATGCACTCCACCACTTATGCAACTCGATTCGAACGAAGCGCGCGATGGTTGTGGGTGTGTGTGTGTGTGTGTGTATCCTGCAAGCGGATGCTGCAAGCGACCAGACGGCGAGATGCGTCGCTGCGGACTGGTCGCGGACTCGCGATGCTGCAAGGCGGCTGCAGCTCCTGCCTCTGCGTCGGCGTATTTGCTGGCGTTTGTGATTGGTTGGCGGCTAATGCAAGCCACACCCAATGGGCGGTGTCCTTTTGCTACAGGACGAGAGTGGGTGGGCAAGCAGCAAAGTGGGGAGCGATGTAGAGAGAGGGAGAGTAGGTAATGAAGAAAGTAATAGCAGGTGCGCTATATCATCATAATTAAACAACTACCAATCGTTTTACGCAACGCAACGCGTCGACCGACCGACAACTAATGGCCTACATGCGATATGCCGGAATTACCCCTCCAATAAAATAAATTTATGTTATTAGTATTAGTCAATTGTTTCTCGCCTTGTATGCTTTATATAATAATGGTTTATTACTCGTACAACAACGCAGGTACGCTGAACGAGATTTATCATTCTGCACTGATACATATTCAACGATTATTTATTACTAACCGGCTCGACATTTAACAATACCGACAAAGCGGAAAAAGGGAGTCATTTATGATCAGACAATCACTATTTATTCAGTTTCAATTTAATAATCTTAATAATAACAATATTATTTATCTAAGTTTGGTATTGAGTTAATTTAGCATTGGAATAAGGATAGAATAAGAATATAGATTAGTTGTCGTTATCGTCAAATTTCATCTTATTACCCTCTTCGTACTCCTGTAAAAATACCCGCCACCTTGAGTAGAGTTGCTAAGTTATACCCGAATTTACTCACATGAAGAAAGTTTTTGACGGCTGGCGCCAAACACCTCACGCACTCGATGCGACCCACTCCATCCACATCCTGCACGCATTTGCATTTCTGACAGGGACTGCGCTCGACGCGCGCCGCAACGCGATACGCCCACGCCTCTGCCAATGTCGATGCTGTGTACACATTGTGCAAGTCATACACGGTGCCATTTGTACTTAGCGCCAGGCCCACGTAGACGTCGTCAATATCATTCAAAATCTATTGCAAATCCTATTATTAATATTTGTTACTTGTTAGTCAAATATCACTCCAAACCTCATTGTGATTTCGGCCTATTTGTAATTCGTTTTGACTGTTGTTCACATAGGTCGCCTGCATATCCATCCCCATCACGCGTCGATGATTGCGGCCGAAGGGCAGCGGTTTGAGGACGTGCAGCACAATATCCCGTTCGCCGAGCATATTGTAGACATCCGGTGAGTTTCCTATATCCGTTGCAACTTCGCATTGCGTTAAAACGAACAATTTCGAGACGCCAACTCTGTACTCTAGATTGGTGGCGTATTTTATCGCGTCGATTGCCGTGAATTTGCTCTTTGTGTTTGTATTGCTTCCAGCGCTAAACAAAATTTGTTTAGAGTTAGGGAAATTGGATGTAGGTTAAACGTACAGAGTAGTTTTGATTTGCATCCCATCTGCGCTTGATATCCAGACGTTCCCGTGGAATGTTTGCACATGCGGTTTGGGCAGAGTATTCCCTCCGAAACCAATCGCCGCGAAACGGTTTGCGGTAAACTCTCTTGTTTCCAAGTAAGCGTTGAGCAAAGTCGGCAGGTAGGAAGTCAACCCGGTGGCGTTGTAACAATCCAATTCGGTGAGGAACACCACGTCGACGGTCTTATTATTCTGACCGTCGAAGATTTCCTCGGTGTATCCAATATCATTATCGCATGTTACTATATACGAACAAACAGTTAGAATAGGAATTATTGTTGTTGGGCGGTTAACGTACCACAAACTGAAGGCATCTCGATAGCGACCTTTGCCTTACGACAGCGATGCACGTAAGCGGCAGCTGGTGCACACACCTTGGCGCGCATCTCATTGCGGCACATTGCTCGATACTCTTCCGGTGGCACTACGTCGAAACAGCGCCGCAGGGGTGAGTCGGCGTTGGCGAAAAACAAATCGCATGCATGTCCCACCCATTCCGCGGTACTAGCATCCGGTAACGGCAGTAAATATGGGGATTGCGTCAAGGCACAGACCTTATTCCCTTCTTTCGGTAGCTGCCAACTGTGTAGAAACTCCGCGATAGTTGCGCTCGGCTCCCGGTGGGATGTAAGGGAGTCGGTGGTTTGTTCATTGTCGAGCGTTCCCAACAAACCGGCGGTCTTGCCGAAGAGCCAACCCGAGAGTTGCACCGTGCAGAAGTCGTTGCGGAAGTAGCAGGCGAGTTTGAAACCGCGCGCGCTCTCAGCGATGATGTTTTCGCGCTCCCGTACGATGGTCACCTGCTTGTGCACGATGGGCACATCCATTGCCAAGCCATCCACGGTTATATTACTATCGGAAAATATCTCGAAACGTGCATCATTGGTGATGATCTCGTAGGATTTCTCCACCACACCCGAGGAGGTGTTGCGATAGTTGACAATCAGCGAAAACGAATTCGTTTTAAAGTCGGCGGCTAGTAGATAACTACAGTTGCTTAAGAAATTGTAGTTTAATCCGTTAAAAGTGAAATATTGCGTTTTCCCAATGATCATCGCGTAGTTATTCGTGGAGGGCGCTATGGACGGTTCGTACAAGTCCACCACAAAGTTCTCCAGCATATCGATAAGATCATAGCGACTTTTGTAGAACTTGACAAACTGCTCGGACTTGCCCTGGATGCGCTGATAAAGCGGGTAGTTTTCAAATGACGGTGATGTATTAAACGCCTGCCATTCCACGGGCAACGGTTGGCTAATCTCAATCAAACGGTTCTCTGGTCGGAAAACGTAATTGTAACCAAACGCATAGTCCAATTCCTCCGCGCTGTCATCGCCGTTATTGTCGACAAACGACAGCACACTGTCCACATCCTTGCTGAATTTCTGCACGGCATCCTTGAGCCCGGCCGTCATATTGTGGTAGTTCCACACCCACACCGTCTTGTGGTAGATGCGATTCACGTGGTCGCGCACCTCGACGACGGGCGGCAGGCTGCGAATGCCGTCGTAGCGGCCGAAGAGCGCGTCGCCGAGCGCGTCCAAGTACGGGCGGCAGTGGTCGAGCACGCGGCGCACATCGGCGCTGAGGGTGGCGAGCGCCTCCTCGATGACGTCCCCAACCGGTTCCAGCACGTCGATGACGTGCAGCTCCTCCAGCCAGTTGACGTACGCCGCGTACGCGCCGACCAGCGTGCGGATCTCGCGCAGGTCGAAGATGTAGCGCTGGACCGTGTCCAATGTATCTGCACGGCGCAAAAGAAGCGAGAAGAAGCATTATGCTGGCTAACAAGGTGTGTCCGGCGCTCGTTAACGTAGCCACTAGGTACCTAATGGGGGGAAAATGATGTTAACCTACCGAGTATGGCGACTTGCAGCACGGTGAGGCGTTGCTCAATGTACGCGATGAAATCGTCGACGAGACTCAGAAACGGTTCGAAGAACGCCCCCAGTTGATCTTTGACACTCTCCACGTATTTATCGAAATCGTCCAGTAGGCCCACTGCGATGGCTTCCATCTCTTTGAGGGACTTCCGCGCGGTGTTAATGCCTCGTTTGAGGATTGCTTTCGCATCCACTTTGATGTTTTGGATGTTTTTGATGTCCTTCATGGCTTTTTCGATCTCTAAATTGGCCATTTCGAAAACTAGACGAATTGCTTGCATGCTGCTTTGGAAGATTTTATCCATCGTCTCATAAAGCACGCTTAGATTGGTGCGTAGAAAGTTGGCGAATTCTATAAATCTTTCACTAAACCAAAAATATTAATTTTGAATAGTAAATCGAAATTCTTAATTATAGTACTTACTTTTCATGCAAAACCTTGCATAGGAAATTGGAACTGTTGGTGCATTGAATTTGCTTTGATTGCAAACCATTTAATGTTGCCTCCAAACGCGTCATTGTACGATTGACCACGGCACGCTTCATCTCGGCGAAATCCCGTACAAACTCCTTGCCGATATCGTCGTGAATCACGTCAATCAGTTGCTTGCCGGTGGCCTCAATGACAAAGCGCAAATCATTATATTCGTCAAAAATCGCCTCGTGAAACGGTGCGTAGAGATGATCCTTCCACAGGACTTTCATCCACAATAGCTGCGATGTGTTCAAGCGCATTATAGCCAACGCATCCAGAGAAGCCTTCCCGTACAATTCATGCCCGAGTTTGGCGGTGATTTCCTTTTCATTCGGCAGTCCCGCGTAGAAAACATACTTCCGGCTGGTGCCGTATGCCGCCATTAGGCTGACGGAAGGACTCTCCCGCCGAAAGTCGTAGTTGCACTCCAAGTTAAGCGGGTCCTTATCGTTGATGTCGATGTGTATGAGAAAACCGTGGCGTTTAGCGCCGGCTGTGGATTTGGCCACGAAACCAAAGTGATTGCGGCTGGTGTCGACCGCGCCATGCACCCCAAAGCGACCGTGTTCCACACGCGCCGATGCGCTAATCTGCTCGCGGCGGCCTTCATCAAAGTCCTGATATCTGAGCACCACAGAGCCGTTGGAAAAGTCCTGCGTGCGCATCGCGTTGAAGTATAGTTCGTAGTCGATCATCGATGCCGGCTGTCGCAGGACGAATACCCTGTCGGTGGTAACACGCTCGTCTGCGTAGCTCTTGTTGTAGTACATCCGGAAGTGGATGGTTTTATCGGTTGTATTTGAGTAGGCAAGACTCGCCTCGAAGATGGATGGTATGTCATGAAAGCGGGATGCGTTTACGATGAGCACCACATCGTGCGGTAGCAGCGAACTGTGGATTGTTGTTGCAAGATTACCCGCAATGGTTATCTCATTGTCTATCGCCAAGAATAATGCGCTTCCGGCAGATAATTCGATGCGGTCAAAACGGCGCAATGCGGAGATATCGGTTTGCTGGCTGAATGTTGCAATACCCAGGGGTGAATGTAGTTCGTGAGTATCTGCAGTTCTGCGGTATTCGAAGACTGCCTTGTTCCAGTTTAGGACCCACTGCTGCTCATTCCGGGTGGGATGTTTCTTCTCCATCACTAAGAGATTATCAGCTAGGTACATCTCTAATCGGTTGTCTTCAATTCTTCCGCCTAGCATGGTATCGTTGGCTCTTCTCAAGTCCCAGATCAGTTTCGCATAGGTGTTACTCGTGCGCCGGAAGGAAAACGGTTGTAGAGGGTTGTGACAAGTCAAATCAAAAACCCCCCCGTCTCCAAGTGACATGTAGAAGAGATGTAGACGCGGTGAATCATAGTTCTCGAAATTGGGGACGTTTTCTAGCGCTTGCATCTCATCCTCATGGGGATTGCCGACAATTAGCAAAATTTGTGACTTTCCCGCGAATACCGCACTTAAGTATATAGTTCCATTGTATATTGCTTGACAAGAAACTGCTTTCCGTGTATCAGTTAACAAGTAGTCCAGTTTGAAAGAGTTCTTAATGCCGTTGGTAACAAAATTTCCATCAAACTCCTTCGCGTTTGGTTTCAGTAGGAGCGACATATTGAAATCCACGAAATCGTATTGATGATCGATCTTTATCGGTGAATTAATCTTGTAGGTGATCTCAAACATGCTTAGTTCGGATTTGTCGATGAGATTAAAGTAGAATAGTACTCCCAACGGCTCTGAATATTGCGGATGATCAATTTGCAATCGTAACAAGCCACGGTTTTGATTGAAATCATGTTCAAAGTGGTATCCGAGCTTTTCATATCCTATGATTGGTGTACGCAGTGCAATATTGGACAAGTCCCATTTTGCCCTCAAAGTATACACCTTGTTGAAAGCCACTTGCAATAGTTGACTAGCGTTGGACGTAGTTAACGAGAACGTCCTGAAGCGCTCGTCGGGGAAGACTAGATCAATATCTATATCCACAGAGGAATTCTTTACTGCCCGAATGTGAAATATTCGATTCCGGCAGATGATGCCAAATTCACCCATGTTGCTTTCTGGCGATATCTGATGATAGAATTTGTACTCGTGCTGCGGTATTGCAATCAGCACATAGGGCAGTTGTCCAGCGGTGATGTTCACTGTCGCTTGGTAGCGATCGGTGGACAGCAAGGGCGTCCGGTAGAGAGTGTCGATGAAGAGCGCCTCCGGTTGGAGATCGAAATGCGTCTCTCCGGCAAAGCTCGCGTATTGCGAATCCAGTGAGAATAACGCTTGGAAGTGTTTCTTGCTCGCCGCATCGTTGGTCCAGAACATTTCCAAATCGACCAGCCGCACCACCTCCCAGGAGGGTATGTGGAAATAGTACCGCACCAAGTTTCGACCGAAATAGCTGTTTATGTGCACGATGGGCTCACCACCATGCGGCGTCAGTTTGAAGGTGATGTTGTTGGCAGCGCCGGCAATGTTACACAGATAGGGTTGATTACCGTACCGGAAATTCACTTTGGCGCGGACTTGTTCATTCTCAAACCATGTATCCAGCGCAAAGTTGCCTATTGTTATTATAAAAGTCTGTGGACGAAGGTGCACAATAATCTGACCATCATTTCGATTGGCATAATATAGGTAGAAGTCTTGTTGGATGGTCGCTGGTCCGGTTTCAAACCGGAAAGAATGCTCGCCCAATTTCAATCCAACATTTCTTGTCGTGGCGTTTATGGTAGCATTGAAATGCTCCTGTGTAATATGCAGGGATTTGTCACCAAATTCGATCGCGAATGGCGTATGAATCTCGTTGTGTATCTTTGAGAAATCTTTGTTGATTGTAAACTGTCCCAAATGGGTATCTCCTGATTTCATGGTGAGTAGATGTCGGTCTTTTTGATTCTCGTAATTCGCCATAATGTTTCTACCGGGATATCGCATTTGGAATGCGGTTTTTGTTTGATCAATGAAGAGACCCCATCGATGGTCCTTCCAATGCGCATCGATCATCCTCTCATGCTCATTGAAGTCGTTGTAGTTTCGTAGCGGTGAACCGTTATACTTCCATTTGTATGCAAAACCATGGATGCCATTGTTATTGGTTTGTTTCGTCAAGATCCCAAATGCGTATTTTTGCACAAAGAATGTGTTTTCGTATCCAAACAGATTGCCCTCAACGAGAACATTGTTATCCTGCACGCGGAAATCGAAACTTTTAACCGGAGACTTTGCATTGTCATTTTTAAAGCGCAAATCAAAAGTGTTGCCGTCGAATTTCAGCATGGCAACTTCTTCGTATTTAGCGGTTTTCACATGGATGTAATTGCCTCTATCACCGGTCAATTGCGCGTGTACTTTGTAGATGTTGGCGTCGCCCAGATCCACATCAAATCTATAGATGGTTTTATTCGTATGCGTTCCCAGATATTGCGCCGAAATGGTTTTATTCATGGCATTGCGCGCGAAGGGTTTGTACTGCACATGCATCGTTTGTCCCTTTGCGTT
>JARJDR010015572.1:0-12899 GCA_030264135.1 Myllaena sp. GC000078 | reverse complement strand
TATGTTCGCGCACACACAATTTAGACTAAAATCGATAGCGCATTGATGCCGTAATTACATTAGCCGATTATTTTAGTTGCGACGGTCGACATGCAAAATGCAATATGCAAAAAGCACGATGATAAAGTTCCTCGTAATGATCGAATATGCGTATTTTCATTGATTTGCCATGCAAAAAAGGGATAATTAAGGACACGCACACACACAAAAAAAATATACAAATATCAATTTTGGTTGTGATAATATGATGTACGTAGATTTCACTCTTCTCGTCAATGATTAATTTTCTTCAGTGCTTAACGATAGATATTTACCGCATACTCACCCAGAATTACAATACTGAACTAATTGTAAATGTACGCAACTGAATACATAGTCCGAATCAATGCGCTAAAAGAAACGCATGGAATGAATTGAAATCAAATCAAACAACACAGGAATGACGTTGAATTAATTCGCTAAAGAAAAAACACAAGGAAATACGTCTAAAATGATAAGTTTAACACTGTGAGTGGAATGAACGCATCAACTACCTAAGCACGTACATTATTATTATTATTATTATTAATATTATTATTATTGTAAAGTAAATTGTAAATACTCAAGGAATAAAGAAAATGCTAGAAATCGGAAACTACTGATGGGGTTTAATATAAGTTGCGTCACTTAGTTTTAAGGTGGTGCAAAAGTTATTAGTTGCAATTAATAAAACGGCAACCTAGTTCATACTATGCGCCACCGCAACAAACGTGATAGTAGCGATTGCGCCGTCGAAGATAAGGGACGTGCGGGTCAGCCGAAAAAGTTTGAAAACGCCGAGTTGGAAGAATTATTGAATGAAAATTCATGTCAAACACATTGGGGGTGACCCGTTAAACTGTTTCGCAATGTTTAAAATTACTCGGAATGATCGAAAAAGAAAGAAAAGTGGCCATATTACAGTGAAAGACATTACAAGATCATCCTGCAAAACAACAATCGGTCGCATATAGCGGAGATCGTTAAAAACTACTTCGAAACAATTAAGTGGGAACTTCTAACCCTCCCCGCTGTATAGTCCAGACAGACATTGCTCCTTTGGATCATCACCACTTCCGATCAGTAAACCATAGCCTAGCCGATCAGCACTTCCGCTCTTATGAAGAAGTCAAAAATTGGGTCAACCGCCAAAGATGTGGAGTTCTTCCGTCGTGGAATTAGAATGCTACCCGAAAGATGGGAAAAGGTAGTGGCTAGCGATGGGCAGTATTTTGAAAATTAAATTTGTCCACAATTTTTCGCAATAAACAAACAAATGTTGTCAAAAAACCGCAAAACTAAGTGACGCACCCAATATGTCGTTTACAATAAACCAATTGAATTTGTGTAATATGTACAGGCTTTTTATTCGATTATTTTAAAGAAATATGTTTCCTCTTATTAATCCTTCTGCAGCCACCAAAACAATATCGGTATACTTTTGCATTATTTCACATTCGTAAGTAGATAGTATCGTAGTATGTGTAGTAGTGTGTTCCTTACATCTTACATTTAGCTTGTTGCTTACCATATATCAGTTAACGTTTTAATTTTGTTCTTTCTCGTCTACTAAAAGTATATAATGACAACAGTTTATATACAAATAGCTTATCATTCGCATTTTCGCACTATAAAAGAAAATATGGTGCGTGTGAAATCAATTTCAATTGAGTTTAACCAAAGTTAGGAAAATAAAAATTACCGTTACTGCTATGTGATGGTTATCAATGTAACCATTCAAGAGCATCGCGTACATCTCAACTTATAAAAACTATCTACATAAATATAATTATTGCTAAGATTCCTTTGCATGTTTGGAATAATAGATTAGCGAGTTTGAAATAAAGTTCGAGTTCTAGCGAACTATAGAGAATAAATACATTGCTAATGTTTGAAGCTCAACGATTAGACTCATTCACGTACGTCAATATATTGATCAACGATCATATTTTTATGCTGCAGAAGAACCTATTATACTATAGTATTGTATAGCATGATTTTAAATACGTCTATGGACAAGGGCGTTTATTTTATACATAGTTTTTCTATTAATTCGTATTTATGTATATTCCGAAAACAAAGACAACTTCTCCACCTCTCCGGTGCGGTCTCTCCGCGCCGCACCCTACCAAAAACGAAATCATCTTAAAATTTCAATAATACGGAATTGTCACGGCAATCACATATATACGTAATAACTTACTTGCGCCATTTGCGCAGCGTCGCCTTCGCCGAGTAGACAATTGATAGGGTAAGAGAATAAAAATTGTTTATAAATTAAGAAACTAATCTTTCTACAAACTACGGTGAACACATGTTACGATATTTCGTCACAATCCATCCAACTCGCCCTCTCCCTCCGCCCCGTCCAAATTAAAATTCTAGCGTGTTTTATATAAGCATCAGCCGCATCATGATTATGTGATTCACCTAACTACCTAAATTATTTAAAAATATTGTAGTTATCTTACCACTTTCGGCCCACCTTCACGCAAATATAACTCTATCGATAACGTGGAAATTTAAATATGTTAATAACACTTATGATTATAGCGAATAGTTAATAAAATGATTGGGATGAAAGTCGTCCGCGCCTCCGACATGCGTCTTTTAAAATGCATGCGCGAATCATTTCGCCTGCGCGACGGCCAGCTTCTTGAAGTTGTCCTTCTTGATCGGCGTCGGCGACAGGCAGATGACGTCGTCGTTAGCACCATCGTCAATGATCTCCACCACCTTGTCGTCGCCTCCGCCTCCGCCGCCACCAGCGCCGTTGTCTTCCACGATCGGCCCATTGTCCTTCTCGTACTCTTTCAGCACGTTGTCGAGATTATAACGCTTGCGATAATTGATGAAGAACGTGCGGACGTGGTGCTCTGTCTTGTTGCCGATCACGTCGGCGATGCTCTTGAAGTCCTTGCCGTACTTGCGCACGCCCTGTACGGCGAGCAGCAGTTCCTCGCTCGTCCAGCGCGCGTTGATGCGCGACGCATTGTCACCAGCCGGACGCAGCTCCTCGATGCTCTCACCGTGCTTGCGCTTCAGCGAGCTGATCTGCTGCTTGTTCTGCTGAATCTGCCCGAGCAGAAAACGAGATTGTTATTGGCGATGCACACTGCATTTGCCCCTCAACCCAAAGCTCCACCCAACAAATATAAAAAAATCATAGACACGCAAATGTTTGGCAGTTCAAATCATTCTATGCAAAATAATTCGATGTCTATTGTCATGTGCATCGTTCATCCGGGGCACGTCCTCTTTCTTATCTTTCACTCAGATCCTTTTCATTTGATCCTACGCATGCAGGAAATCGAATAACGCATGATCAATGTCTACTAATCGAAGCAGGTACTACTAATTAACAAGGATGAGAAGGATAGTTTTGCAAATGATACAGATACGATCCATAATATCGATCATTTCAGAAAATGCTAAATACATAGTTGCAGAGAAAGAATAGAAGTAGAGAAGGAATAGAGGCATTTCGATGGTTTGTTGTTTGTTTTGGTGGTTGTTGTTGTGGCAGAAAACTCACTTGTCTTTGGAGAGCGTCCTGTTCGCGATTAAGCGCCTTGAGCATTAGAACGCCGGCGCCGCTCGTCGCCATAGCGGCTAAGTCGTCGTGATTGATGTACATGCCGCGCGGTGGTTTGCGCTTGTGCCTGACTCCGGGCAGCGTGCCCCGTTTGCCGCCGGTCGGGCCCGACGTGGGCCGTAAAATGCCCGTGCGTCTACAGCAACAATGGGAGGCACAAACGGCATCAAATGAAAATTGGGGGGCACATTTTTTGGACAAGGCACCCCGACACGCGAAATTTTGCTTCCAGATCCAAAACGATAGAATAAAACGACACACGGGGATGCGCAAGATTTGCACGGGTTTACTGTTTTTTTTGGGGGGGCGTGAGAGAAATTGTTGCAACGTACCTCCAGTGAAGATAACAGGAATTACACAGAGTCCCCTTGGGAGTTACTTGCGTGTAGGTACAGCCGACGCCGCAGTTAGAACACGAGCCTCTCTCACCCTGCACACACGTACAACCATCATACCGACCAAGCCCAAGAATCGTCTTTTATCTAGTTCGTGTTTTAATATAGTTCAGAAAACAAAACAGGTTGGCCAAGTTACTTAAATACAGAGCGAATCCACTGAGCAAGTTTATACCTTTCGCAAAAATATTATGGTAAATTGGCCAGCCTGTTAATCAGGACGACACAACGCTAACACGCAGAGAAAAATCAAGTATGTAACAAGCGCTTTGGTAATAAAAAAGCTTCATAATGATCAGCAAGTGATTGGAATCCGATTGAATCAAGAGTGCGTTTTCCTAACGATGATTAAATCCCAAAAAGAATAACACAAACAAACATAAAAGTTGCATAACAAGGACAATACACAAAAAAAATTGATACGGTGCGGATGATTGGTGAGATTACAAGTAAAGAGATTGGAATCGTGTCCCGGACCTAACTTCACATCCGTATCGCACAGAAGTCGAATGCCTCATCTGTCATTATTGGTGCGCATTCGCTGTGCCGTGATTGATCATTATTGGTTTAATAAAAATTGTAATACTAAACATAAACATCCATATATCGGTCGGCAAGGCAATGAGAGATAGGGAGCTTTCCGAACCATCTGGTGTAAGACGTGATATAACAGCGAAATCAAAACGATATAGAAAAAGATATACAATACGAAACATAATCATATATAGATCGACTAGAATTTTGCCATAGAGTGATTTGAGCTACCTGAGACGTATTCTCGTCTTGTGCCAAACCGGCACGTAGTGGCGAACCACTTTTACGACGGATGCCCCGATGAATTGTCCATTTCTGCAAGATAACAATCAACGCATTGTTTGTATTTGCAAGAGCCGTGTATTATCGGATTGTTGGCGAGAGCGCGGATTCGGATCGAGATCTAGTTGTCGCGCGTTCGCGAGACCGGCCGGCAACGTATACCCAAGGCGCTTTTCGCACACACATTTCGTTCGCTTCCAAATCGCAAATGCCTACCAATTTCAGTTTCACTTGTTCAGTCTTGGAAATCATAAACATGCAAGAGACAAAACGTTAGTTTTCACCAACGAACGCATTGAGACCATGCATATTGATAGTAGCTAAATTAGTAAAACCCCGAAAAAAACCTCCAACTCTGTACTTGTCCCAGAATAAAAGGTAAGCCATAGGAATACTTAAGTCATTTTCAGCATATGTACTGATGCCATCCGTATTCCTACTCAAGCTTTGTCATAGATAATTGTAATGAAAGCCAATTGCAAACCTTATCGTCGTGGTCGGACTCTTCGTTGGAGCCACCCTCGGAGCCGCCTTCGCTGGGCGTGCCGTCTTCGCGAGGCGCATTCAACTTTCGCGCCTGCTTGTCCATCAAACTCGTGCGCGATCGCGTCTTCTTCCAGCTGTAGTAGTATTTGACTAAACTAGCTATGCTTTTATCTGGTAACTGCACAGACCAAAGATCATTAGTATGCATATCCCCAAAAACATCATCATTAACTTTTACCATTTGTCGTATTCTATGAAAGCTTTTTCCATGGAATTGAAATGCTTGCTCGAATAGTACTTTGTCCTCCACAGACCACTCATCTGGGAATGGGGTGAAATTTGCCAAATCCAATACAGCCCTGTCGAGGTCATGTTTGTGCCAGAACAGCATCCCAAGAGCCTGCTCACCATTATAGCCATATTTATCTTTAGCTAAGGTGATGTATTCTTCAACTGGAGGAGAAAACATGTATCACAATCTTTCAAAATTAGCCAGCACCACCGGGCTTACGTTTTATCTCGGCAATATCGGCGGTGGGTGACCAGACAAGCAAAGCTCTATCAGCAAGCAGCTCCGGCTTGCGAAGGGGCTCTGGTTGCAGCTCAGGGCATACTGCTTGAAAATCACGCCCAACGCGAATTTTATCCACGGGTACGGCTGCAACACAAAACGCGACAGGCATAAATATCTTTCCGCCCCCATCCAAAGCCTCAAAAATAAAAACATCCATAAAAACTTCTGTTACTGAAACATTTCACATACCACCACTAACCCCCCATATTTAAATCTATAACGCAAATACATATTCCGCGAAACGGTCGCCTGCGAGGACCTAGTATGAAATTTGCCAAATGCGTATCATGACCATCACCAGGGAGGTCGCATTTCATCGTCCTTATGTTTAAATTCTAGGCAAGCAGGACATACCCGTACTTTCGTCCTCGCTGGTTGACTCCGCTTGTACGTGACCATTGGGACTCGGCCCTCGACTCCGCCGCCCGTTGCGGGCGCTATCGTTGTTCTTCTCGGCCAACACCATCGCGCCCACAACCACAAGCACTAGCACCAGACAATTCGCGGCCGCACACTGGATTCGTTGGGCAAGGGCGCAAAACGCTTCCAAGTTTTGCGCGAGCACTCTTTGCAGGCGAACTGCAAGCCAGGGAAATGGTGCCTTCACGGCAGCGCAGCGCAGCGCACTCGAGTAACTCAACGCGAAGCACCGTAGTTTGGCCGACTTGCGAGTGATTCGAAGCACCGTCCAACAAGCGCCGTTGCCAACAGCGGCGATGCGGTAGCAGAGGGCAGCACACTCTGTTCATTTTTATTCAAATGCAATTCATTTCTTTTGTGATTGCAAAGTATTGTTTGTGTCTTTAACGCCAACCTAGGGCTGTTATTATTGCCGAAGTTACACAGATTATTTACTAATGGTTCAAATAGAGAACCAATAGTTTATTTGAAGGTATAAAGAGATATTTGCTTGAAAGTGACGTGGGTAGGAAAAATTTCTTTTTCTTACGTTCTGCACTCTTGAATTCAACTAGATTCATTCCAGATTAATGGGAATATAATAATTGTTGTTTATAACTTGAAAAAGATTGTTGCTGCGTTTTTTCTTCAAAACTACGGTGATTCCAAGAAGAGGGATGATTCATCTGTGCCATTTCATTTCATCGCTTAAAACATGAATATAAATTGCCCATAATCATTGAATTACTTTATTTATAATAATCACCATATTCTCTTGATGATAATATAGGGTTTATTTATTATTTAATTTTTGAGCAATTTGTATCTTTTCGAAAATATGTACACGTCACATTTAACCTCAAAATAAATGTGAACGTCACAAGTTTTATTCTTCTACATGAAAATAAATAATATTCTACAATTCTCCGATTAATTAACGTAATAATTTATTAGGCAACGATGGCATCGTTAAAACAGAAGCAGATAAGTGAGTACCACTTCTTAATAGTTTTCAAAATGTTAAAATAACTCTTAACACAACTTTTAGATGCATTGAAACAAATGCTCAATCTGAATCAACCCCAGAATAAGATAAACGCCTCTGAACCGGTGTGGAAAGTGTTGATTTATGATAGAGTAGGTCAGGATATAATATCACCCCTAATCTCTGTCAAGGAACTAAGAGAATTGGGTGTAACTTTATATGTGTAAGTACACTTAAAGGACCATATTTTTGAGTGCAAACTGAAATATGTTGTTGTTTCCATCAGGCAATTACATTCAGACCGTGACCCAATCCCCGAAGTACCAGCAATATACTTTTGTGCGCCTACAGATGAAAATTTGGGCAGAATAAGCCAAGACTTCCAGAAGGGTGTGTATGATATCTACCATTTGAACTTTATATCGCCCATCAGCAGAAGGAAATTGGAAGATTTGGCATCATCAGCCCTACAAGCAAATTGTGTAGCTAATATTCACAAAGTCTATGATCAATACATTAATTTTATATCATTGGAAGATGATATGTTTGTGCTGAGACATCAAAATAGTGATAACTTATCTTATTATTGTAAGTTGCATCTCAAATTCCAACCAACATGTATGTTAGACATTCAATGATTTTAGCAATTAACAAGGGGGATATCAAAGACACTGAGATGGAGGAAATCATGGATGAAATAGTGGATTCATTGTTTTCGGTGTTTGTTACTCTTGGAACGGTGCCGATCATCCGTTGCCCAAAAGGTACTGCCGCCGAAATGGTCGCGAAAAAACTGGATAAAAAACTGCGCGACAACCTGTTCGACGCACGAAATAATCTATTCAATTCGGACATGCAAGCCGGTAATTTCAACTTCCAACGACCACTGCTTATCCTCCTGGATCGCAGCGTCGATATGACAACGCCTTTGCATCACACGTGGACGTATCAGGCATTGGCCCATGACGTCCTCGATTTAGCGCTGAATCGCGTCGTGATTGAAGAGCAGGCCAGCGCTGGCGGTGTGCGCGCTAAGAATCGGTCCTGCGAATTGGATAGTAAGGACAAATTCTGGATGTCACATAAGGGCTCACCATTCCCAACCGTCGCCGAGGCGATTCAAGAGGAGCTGGAGCACTACAAGAACTCTGAGGAAGAAATTAAGAAGTTGAAAGGCGCGATGGGAATCGAGGGTGATGAGATTGCTTTATCGATGGTGTCTGATAACACCAACAAAATATCGTCGGCGATTAGTTCACTGCCTCAATTGATGGAGAAGAAACGGCTGATTGATATGCACACCACGGTCGCCACAGCTGTTTTGAACGCAATTAAATCACGCAAATTGGACACTTTCTTTGAATTGGAAGAGAAAATCATGAGTAAAGCGACGCTGGATAAAAGCCTGATGGATATCATCGCTGATGTGGAAACGGGCACGCCAGACGACAAAATGCGATTGTTCATCGTGTATTATTTGTGCAATTCGCAGATCACTGAGATGGACTATAAGAAATTCGAAGCGGCATTGGCTGAGGCCGGTTGTGATCTTTCACCGATGGCTTACATCAAACGGTGGAAGAGTTACACGAAGATGGCAACTGGTACCAATCATTACAAAGGCGCCGGCACGAAAACGGTTAATATGTTCTCCAAGTTAGTGTCGCAGGGTTCGTCTTTTGTTATGGAAGGTGTTAAAAACTTAGTGGTCAAACGACATGTATGTCCCATCTTAATTTTAATCATATTCGTATTCATTCTTGTTGTAATTGTAGAATCTACCTGTCACGGAGATAGTTGATAGCCTAATGGAATTCAAAAACAGCCAAGAATTAGATGACTATTACTATCTGGATCCAAAACAGTATAAATTGACTGATATTCCAAAGAATAGATCGCCGTTTCAGGACGCGTTTGTTTTTATGATCGGCGGTGGCAATTACATTGAGTACCAAAACCTTGTTGATTATGTGAAAGTAAGTTGCTCACGTGATGAAAGAATTGCTGAAGAGACTCACTAATGGCGTTTCATTTGTCTAGCAAAAATCCACTTCCGGACAGGCAAAACGCATTACGTATGGAGCGTCAACATTGAACAATGCTAAACAGTTTTTGCTGCAGCTTTCACATTTGGGACAGGAACTATAATCGGGGTGCTTTATGGGAAAATTATAAATTTTAATACATATATCTACATATTGCCTATTGTTATACATCTTTGTTACTAGATTATTTATTAATTATGATCAGAAAATGGTAATTTCTATTGCAAATGTATAGTTAGTTCTACATTCTAATTGATTTCGTCTTATTTTAAATACAATGTAATGAAATTAAATATGTTGTTTCTTTCTATCCTTCAATTCCTTCTTTTTTAAATTCCAGGTAATGAAATTCTTCATATAAAGGGTGTCTTCAAAGCAATGCAAGATTTGAATTGATCAAAAACAGTTTTTATTAATTTTGTTGTAATTTTTTTATTGATTCATAATGTAGCGCCCTCTACACAGGGTCATTTTTGAATTGGAGGATCCACGATCCAAACTACATCCAAACTTTTATTATTATTATGTCAATTATAATTTGTTGCTACTTGCTTTCCACACCATTTGACATTCAAACCAATTTATTCACAACCTGCATGCAAGGCTAAAACGGGTTTGTCTACGATCAAGTGCTAGTCAAACAGATAAAAACATCTCCCCACTTTTGCATTCAATCAAAATAAGTTATGAACAATGTTATTCAACACGCGCGCAAATAGTTCAACTATAATTTCAAGTGTGCACATCTAGCGTCTACTTGACAACAAAAAAGTTTTTAAATTGATTAAATTCGTCATGTTTCACACCAAAACTTTTCTCCGTCGTCTAATACAACAAAACAACATTAAACAAACACAAAAATGTTATGCATCATCCGCGGCCGTGCTGGCAGCGACCAAGCAACAAGAAACTATGGTATATCCCGCCGATTGGGATGCAGCCAAGCCATACGAATCCGTTCCAGGACCAACGCCATTGCCGATTGTCGGCGACGCTTGGCGCTTCTTCGGCGGCATTGATTTTATCCAAATCACTGATCAGTAAGTCTAAAAAGTTACAACAAGTATAAGAGAAGTGTTGGAGAACTACTTGTTTAGAATGCGTAAGAAATACGGTAACGTTGTCCGCTTGCAAAAGTTGATGTCCTTCGGCGAGATGGTTTTTGTGATGGACGTTAAGGATATGGAGTGGATGCTGCGTAACGAAGGTCCCTGGCCGAATCGCCTCAATCTCGAGTCGATGATGTATTACAGGCACACAACCAGAAGAGATATCTATGGTGATACCTACGGTTTAATGAATGGGTAAATTGCAATAAGTAATGACTTCAATGGAGAACAATTCAACTTGTTTGATAGGCAAAACGAAGATTGGGGCTCTTTTCGCACCATCGTCAATCCAATCATGATGCAACCGCGAACAACCCATCAGTATATACCTTTGATAAATGACATCAGCGACGAGATGATCGAGCATGTGCGTAAGTTAAAGGCGGCTGGTGTTGACGGTGAGATGCCGGCGACTTTTATTGATGAGCTCAACAAATGGACGTTTGAATCAATCACTGCCATTGCATTGGACACGCGCTTGGGTTGCTTGAGCGAGAATCCCAGCGAACGCGCCCGTAAGGTGATGGAGTACATTATCGAAACGATGAAGTTGGCGGTTACCCTCGATTTGCTACCCTTTGGCGAGTGGCATCGTCGTTTCAACACTAAACCATGGCGGCGATTTGTTATTTGTCAGGATTATTTTACCAAGTATAACTTTTCACTCAAATCTATTATGTATTGAGTGCGAATCAGATAGAATAATAAGTGTTAATTTTATAGCATGACTGTTGAATTGATTGAAGAAGCGATCAAACGCATCCAAGCCGATCCGCACTACGCCGACAAACCCGAGCACGAAAAAAGCGTGTTTGAGAAGCTGGTGGCTATCGACCGACAAATCGCCATCGTGATGATTCTTGATATGCTCTCGGCTGGTGTTGAAACAGTACGCACTTACCCCCTTTACTGTTAACTCTTTCTCTCAACCCTAATATAATTAATCTCATTCCTCCTAGACTGCCAGAGTAACCGGTGCAATTCTATACTTCCTCGCGAAGAACAAGGATGCTCAGCGGAAGCTACGCGAAGAACTCCGACTATTAATGCCGAAGAAAAATTCCCCATTGACGAAACAAGCGCTGGACGACGCTAAATATCTGCGGGCGTGTATCAAAGAAGCGTTGCGCATCGCACCGATCGGTTTCGCTAATATGCGCACTACCACCAAGCCGATGGTGATCGGTGGTTATCAGGTGCCGCCGGGTATTATTGTCACCATGCCGCATTTATACGTGGCTATGCACATGGATCACTTCACTGATCCCGAAAAATACATTCCGGATAGATGGTTGCGAGGAGGCGAAGAGGCGAATAAGGTGAATCCCTTCGCGACGCTGCCGTTCGGTTTCGGCGCGCGGAGCTGCATCGGCAAACGCATGGCTAATATGGAGATTGAGGTATTAATTGCCAAGGTAAAAAAACTCAACAAGAAAATGACGCCAAATCTTTAATCATTTTCACTGTTTAGATGGTGCGCAATTTCAACCTGGATTGGAAACATAAAGATATGACCTTCAAACAGACTCTATTGTACGGAATTTCTGATCCGTTGAAGATTTCTTTGACTGACCTTCAGGAATAAGTCAGTATTGGGAACGCCAGTTAGTTTTGCGGTTTTTTCTGGCAACATTTTCTTCTTTATTACGAGAAATTGTGGACAAATTTAACTCTGTTTTATTAAGAAACTAACAATAAGTACATTTAATATTATGTTTGATATAATTATTACGTTGATAAGTTGGTTAATTTGATGCAAAGGGGATCAGCAATACCATAAAGCATTTCCTGTTTGAACCGCATGTCTTTATACCTCCATTCCATGGCATAATTCCTTACAATCTGAAACAAAGCAATCTTACAATCCATTTCCTCCTTATAGAACTTTGAACAACGTACCTTAGCAACAAGTACTTCAATCTCCATCGACGCCATACGCATGCCAATACAACTCCTGGCGCCGAAACCAAACGGTAGCGAAACAAACGCACTCACTTTCTCGGTTTGCTCAGTGCGCAGCCAACGCTCCGGTACATATCGCTCGGCATCGCGAAAGTAGTGCATTTTAGTTGACGCATACAAACTGGGTATGGAGATCATTACATTCGTCGGTATCTGATAACCGCCAATAACCATCGGTTTGGTGGTGCGGCGCATTACGCCCACGCCGATGGGCGCAATGCGCAGAGCCTCCTTAATACACGCGCGCAAGTACTTTGCCTCCTCCAACGTGCTCTTTGTCAGCGGTGTGTTTTTATCCGGCAGGAGTCGTTGAAGTTCCGCTCGGAGTCTGTTCTGTGCTTCCGTGTTCTTTGCGAGGAAGTACAAAACAGCTCCTGTGGCTTTAGCAGTCTAAAATTGAAGACAAGTCAAGACTGATGATATCAAATGATAAGAACTTTGGGAGTGAATGTACAGTGTCTACACCGGCGCCCAACATGTCCAAAATCATCACAATTGCAATCTGTTTATCGATG
>JARJDR010015557.1:0-24560 GCA_030264135.1 Myllaena sp. GC000078 | reverse complement strand
TAAAACGTCATGCAGCCGACTCGCTGTGGCGCGCAGGCGGCAGCGGCGGCGGCGGCGGTGATGCAGGATGAGAGCGAAATGGAAGACAACGTGGAGAGAGGTGTACATGAGAAAGGATGCCATTTTTTGCTTTTAGTCTTTTGCGTAGATTTTATTCAATCAGCTAAAGGTTTTTTGATGTTTACCGTTGCTGCATCGAGAAATGAAGGGTTATGCATTCAAATTCTTCATTTTTGTCATTAAGATATTAATATTTCAAGTCCGCTTCTTTCAAGTTCGTCCCATCGTGGATAATAAGCAATCTCTTAATGCGAGCTAATTATGAACTGCGATTGGTTAAGCACCGGTTTGTTTTTATTCAAAAGACGCGTAGAAGATATTTTTGAAGGTTCTCCTTCTCTATCTATAAATACCGTTGACATTCACCGATCGAATTGGGATCAAATCGATAAAACAATAAACCGCATGAATCAGGTACGAAGAAACATATCACCTAGCTATAGGCAGGACGAACAGGACGAACGCGCAATGAAGTGTAATGTAGTTATCAAAACTCACATTCAGGACGTTAATTTTTAAACACAACGGCATAGCGCTCAACGCCAATAAACCAAGTGTGGAATAAGTACACTTTATTTCTTTCAGTTTGATCGGAAAATATGTATTAGCCTAGTAACTTACATTATGTCGTGGTGACCAGGAATTGCACATTATCGACGCATCCTCCAGCATTCTCTGCAAAATACAAAGTAATTTTATTATTCATGTTTTAAATATTATAATCATTGCATTAATTCACTACGTTATTTCATACGCTTCCCATGCATCATGCATATGGCATTATTACTAATTAATATCCATCAGTTTTAATTCATGATCCCGATTTTGGGCACGCATTTGAACATTTTCACATCCGGTTGGCGATGCGACCGACGCGTTGTCACATGATGCATATTCCGGATAAACGGCCGGAATTACCTCTAATGCTTTAATAGCAGCCCCGTGTGCGTGTGCGCCTGCTTTGTGTTCGCGTAAACATCGGTCGAGGGGCGGCTGTGGGCGGATGGCGGCAGGAGAGCGGCATTTTCGATTGCCATCGCACACGATCCGCACGTTCGGGATAATGCGTGCGACGAATGTCGAGCGGGCGCGCGCGCGCGCACGCACGAAACGAATCCTGCATTCGATTCTTTACGGGTCGTATCGAACGCTTCGCGGTATTCCCGTGGTGTTCGCCCCGTTCGCCCCGCTTCGGCGTACGGTGGGATTCGGTTTATTTGTTTATTTGTAGATCGAATCTTAATCGTCGCGCACGAAACGCACTTACACGCTTACAGTCGATTCGGAAAGTGATGGTATTAGATAGAATTTTAAATTGTATCTAACAAGGATTCAAGGAGTCAATTTAGCCAACAGTACTAAATGAAACGGAGTGAAATTAAATATAACCCGTTATCGCAGAAATTTTATTCGCATTGATGAAATTACTTTTTGTGCCTATTTGAATGGATTTGACTATATGGTAGTCGTTTTACTATGTCAGGATCCCCGGAAAAAATAAAACGCATTAGTAATTGCTTTATAAATAGGCGGCGCCGGCGTTTGGAAAAAAATACAAAATACAATTATGCGCATTATGCGCACATGCATCGCCTTCAGCGAAAATAAATGAAAAGCACACGTTAAGCATATCAGCGACTGGTGCACGAGAGCCCCATTATTAACATCGGATCATGATAATTGATTGGAAAACATTTCATGTGACAATCGATAAGGCACATACGTAGTACCTACTTACAAACACAAATACATAATGCCAGTTAAGCTCGAGAGCTAATTGAACGCATTTTTTGATATATTGTTTGTGGTTTACCAGGTGTTTAAATTAAATATTTCTTTATCAGTCCCCATCCCCATTCTAACTAGTTTCGGGTAAACATTCAACACCAATCATTTCAGAATTCCTATTTTTAAACTTTAAAATCTTTTTGATTACATTTGCGAATTAATTTTATTCAGAAATTAGGTACATGACTTAAAAATTTTAGAAAAACGCGAGGGCGACACAAAGAAAATTCTATCGGTTGAAAAACATTACTCCTTCCTTTTTCGGTTGTAAGATGAAAGGGCAGCGATGAGAAAATTTGACACGCATATACACATTGCGTACATCCCGCGTCGTTATTTTTAATCCAATTAACATATTTTACATAATAACAATTACGCCTTGCCGGCGACGCTGTACACCACCCCCGCCGGTGGAGAATGAGGTAAGTTCAAGTCTTGGCGTCGCACAAACGGAATCGCTAATAAGAGCGGCGCGCGTAGCGAAATTCGCGCACATACACAAAGTGAGTTTTGTCAGGACACGCAATTTGCATCACATACCTAATAATAACCAACTCCACCTCCTTCTTTTATGCGCGTTAATTTTGCACCGAAAGAGATGAACAATTTCATCATATAAATAAAAGAGGCAACAACCAGCAGCAAACTCGTTGCTTTGAATTTTAATTGAGAGCGCTAAATTTTTTTAATTTCACGAACATAAAACAACAGCAATTATTTTAATTGGCGGTTTCGTTATGTAATCCCTGTCGTTATGTAAATTTACAAATTTCACTATATACGCATAAAGGGTTAGCTTTTTTTCTGGCAAGAATTTTTATTATTTTGCGGTTAATTATCTTCGTAAATCTAATTTAATCTGCGTGCGCTATATCCTATTAATCAACAAGCACACACGCGGTTAAAACCTGTAAATTGCGAACGCCAACGCGCGAGATATAAAACGGTTTCATATATACACTTATCCTGCGTGACGATAACTACCCCATGAAATCGACCAACAAACAAATACGCGCGATTCAACGATACAAATACACACACAGCGCGCAATCCTTGCCGTTTGAGGGGGATACAAAGAGATCCTGCGGCGCCGCAGCGGGCGAAGGACGAAAAACCGTGGAGGGAGGGGGGAGATCGGGAAGAGGGAGATGGTGACAGATGCGCGCCGCTCGGAAGCAGTGAGGAAGGGAGCGAGCGAGAGAAAACGCCCCGCCCGCGTCAACGCGTCCACCAATCGCGCGGCGCGCCCTATCGATCGTTACGTCACTTCCTCGTGCGCTTTCGCCGGACGCCATTTTAACCACCACCGCCGCCGCTGCCGCCACCACCGCCACCCCTCCGCACACCCCTACCCAATGTCGACGCACGCATCCACTGGGCTCGCAAGCGTCGGCTCGTCAACATCCCATCCATGCAACCTGTAATAACTTATTTCAATAACCTATCATTTACGGCAGCGAAATCCAACCTGAAATCATCCCCCAACGCCCGATCTCAAATTATGCTAAACAATTTCCAAGAGAATATCTTTACGTCCATACTTGCTTTACTAGATACGCGAGTAATTATTGTTAATGGCATAATTTGTGTTGGATTAAAATAAAAACAAAACGCAGTGCGCAGCACAAATTACAGAGCGCTTGAAATTAAACCGATTAATCGGTCCGCAGTCGTCGGACGGCCAGGATGTGTAATCAGTTGTAAATATCGAATTAATATTAAATCAAGTCGATGTATCGAATGCGTGGCATATGTGTACACACTCAATTGTTGCATCGTAAAGGAAGAGGGGTTACAGCGAGCGTTTGTTGTTGTCCGTCGGGCGCGCGGCGCGAAGCGATTATTAGCTGGTAATTTTTATTAAACATAAACCAATAAGTTGAGCGCACACACGTTTGCGCGGGTGTATGGGTATACAGCGTGCCCATGCCGGATATTATTATAATAAAAAATTCATAAAAATCATACGGCTATGCGCGGCGCTTACCTACCCCCCACGCTCTGCCACATCGCGCCCGCCACGCGCTTCCGTTTCGCGCGCGTCAAGAGATGGGGTTTGCTGCGTATAAAGCGCGCGCGCGCGATGGTGCTACTTAAAAAATTCATGGTAAACATTTGTTTGATGTAATGCGAAATCAGTTTATTATTACCTCCAACCACCGATGAGCCGATGAGGTGTATGAATACAAAGTATTGTTTACGTTTGATGTAGCACGATGCCGCACACTTACCCACCAACACGTATGTGAGCTGTAAACGGGGTGAAAATGTTCTTTCGCGACGCTATGCCGGATCTATTTTTGTGTCATTCATGATACAAGTGGTTTGTTTGCTTTCGCGTCGATAAAAAACGACACGCAGGAAGAAAAAATATCCTTTAGATAGAAAATAGCAAAACTTAAAAAAACACTGAGAATAAACGAAAACCATCTCCAAAAGACATTGAAGTACGTTTTGTTGATAATTTATGAAACAATACCTTAATTTTTATTGGTTTTTCTAGGCGGAATTGATAAGTAATTCATACGATTTCATGCGATTAACTCTCGGCATTATATAAGTAATTCGGTCCATATAATAGATCCGGGTAGCATCCCTCCGATAACCGGTAGACGTTCGAGATCAACCCCCTCGTTATTTTTCCCGAAAGCTCAGCAGTGCCGGCGCGAGTGTGCATGTTATGAGTTATTAATTAGATTTCAATGGAGCACGTTTAATGGACTGATGCCCGATTACAATCCGCATGCCGGGCGAAGGGAAGAGGCACTCGCCCTTCCCCACACATAACACACTCACACACGGGCGATGACATTGGGGGGTGCATCTGTCCCCTCGCACGGTGTGCACGCATTAGCGCACGGCTAGGCAAGTGAGCAGTCGCAACGCAAAGCACAACCACTCGAAAAAACTACCTGCGACAAGTTATCACCCCCCAATCCCCCGAATCCGTGGTATAACCTAAAGAGTAACGTTTTTGCATAGATGGTGGTGGTATCGAAATGTTTCCAAAACTTTGTATACATTAGTAGTTTCGAATGTTTCGATGATACAGAATGTAACATATGTTGAGTTTGAAGCACTTGTACACAACGAGGGGATGATACAAATCTGAATTTTCAACCATATGTTCAAATAATGTCGTCGACGTACATATATACAAACACTACCGACTATAGTATTCATACGTATTCATTGCTCATTAGATTTTGCAAGTCTATGAAAGGAGGTCATCGCTGAAAGCCCAAAAAAACTACACACACACCCAACGCAAAAAAGTTCTAAACAAACTACGTTATCAATCACTAGATGTAATTACATTTTAGTACTGATTAGTTTTAAACTGCAAAACAGGGCACACGTTAAATAAAAATCGAGCAAAATTCATCGAGTCGGTCCAAACCCAGATTTGTAAATTTAGCTTTTTTGTTTTGAATAAAATTCGTTTTAATTGAATTTCGGCAAGGACCAAACTCTCTGGGATGCCACTCGTGTGCAACTAACCTTGCGGTCGCACGGGCTTTCGAACGCATGACCCTTTCGCAGACTCGGTTTCCACTTGGATTCGAACTGATCGGCCTCGCCGCCGCAATCCCACACCTATAACAATTCAAAATACGGTTCGATACAATGTTTCACACTTTCGTAAACGCATCGAATTTTGTCTGCAAAATAGAATACAGAAAACAGAATACAATACATATGGTTAGAGTTTGGATAAAAAATACCCTCTGAGGAAATCACTAAAACCCGAGCCAAAAAAAAAAAACAAAACAAAACCCAAGAGGCGACACGCACAGAGAAGTCGTAATGAAGTATGCACGGAGTAATTATTGCCCTTGCCGCGGCGAAGCGATAATACAATAATGGCGGCGCGTAATAATCTCGGACACGATTCCAGCGCGACGCGTTTTGTTGTTTCCATTTGCGTTTCGTGATGACACGAACGGACGGGACGGACAATTCCCAATCGCATGCCATGCCATTTTCAAGTTTTAGATTTGACGCCTCGCCTCGCCTCGCTACACCACTGCTCGTAGCTCTCATATTTAGATTGCGTGATTTTATCCATCACTTCTAATAATACTGGTTTAAATTAACATTGGTATGCCTAAGAAAATTACAATCACCAGCTTTGTTTGGTTTGTATTAAATATATGTAAATTTGTTTTATTGCATCTGTTGGGGAGCACCCAGTCTTGCATAGTTTGCTTGCGTGTGACTGATTGGAAAGTGTCGCGGTGAATTACAAAAATTAAATTTCCGAGCGCATGAAAAATTTCTCTCATTATTGTATTACACTTCAATTACGTCCATTTTTCCAGCTTGTAAAGATTAAAATTGAATGAATTGGTGAGAAAGGTATGTAGTAAAATAATTTCCAACCAAATGATGCCGCTCGTGCGCTAACGATTCCTGATGATGACCCACCCATCATAATTCGAAAGCGCGTTTATCAATCCGATCTAAATACCAACCCGGCGATGATGATACACGTGCTTCACTGTGTAAGGGAAGCGAGAGCGAATTCTATATATTGATTGAAATTTGATAGATAATATAATTGTCTCTCATGGCGCGCTTATCGCACGCATTTGCATCAGCAAATAGAAATTTGTCCACAGCACTCTGGTTAATGATCCGGTTAATCTTTATGACCACATCGCTTGATCCACAACTGCCTACCGTGCGGCCGAAGCAGGAAGTGCCGATTTCGCCGCTGTAATTAGCCTAAAAGTCGAGATAAAAATATGCCAGCGCTGCGAATTAAACTGTTGCTTATTTGATTACATAGTTGTATCTTCTTTTTGTTTGTTCGGGTCGTTAATGTTGATGGCGGAAGACATTAATACTCTGCGTCATCCACATATCCTTGCTTTTCTTTTCTTATTATAAGACGACGCGCCGCGAGCATAAGGGATATAAATCGAGGCGATTCTAATTCGATTTGTGCACATCAGCCGCTAATCTATTTCTAAAACATTCCTAATGAAAGCGCTGCGCCGCGATATTGAAGCAGTTGAAAAATGTTCCGGCTTGCTTGTGTTTATCGGGTTGATTTTGCAAACAAACGCGGGTGCGGGTGCGGGGGGTGGTTTGGATGGTCGGTCCTAACTGTCGGCTAGCGTGCGCGGCACACCCTCGCAGAGAGAACACCACCGTTCGTTCGTTCGCTCGTCATCGTCGTAATAGCGGGCGGCGGCCGGCCGCGGCGCAGCGTGGCGGTGGCTTTAACTGACGTATAATCAGGTGGCGGCACTTGCGGCTTTCCCACGCTGCTCCAGCATTACCAACCTATTATTAATATATTGTTAACGGATAATAATTACGTCCCATCCATCCGTGCGTCGACGTTCCTTTCTCTCCTCCGACTTTGCAACGTTTTCCCCATCATCCGCCCTTCCCTTTCAAAGCCTCCAAATTCTAGCCACAAACTTCCCACCTTAAAAAAACGAACCAAGTGAAGTATCGAATCATATCGAATTTTACAGCCGCAATGGCAATTCAATTATCTCGCAAAAAGTTAGCCGCGAGGCGTGTGCGTGTCCGACGTGGTTGCAGAAAGTGTCAATCATCGTCAATGCACTCAATTTTTGTTTAGAACTACTAATATTGTCAATAATATATTTGCGATAGTCGGAAAAACGTAATTAGATGAAGCGGGTATGTGCGCAGCTACACGTGTGGGTGGAATTAGCCGTGCGAGTTGCTGCGAGACAGCGTAATTGCAGAGTATTTGCGCGCATCGATTGGCGGACGCGAGCAAACTTTTGCGCAAAACTGTTTACAATGTGCGAGCCGCCCGCAACCGCACGTCTCTGTAATTTTGTAATTTACCAAGTCCCGCGCTGCGTGGGGGTGAGCAATGTCGCAATGTGTGCGCCTCGCAAAACTTTTATGTTGCACAGAAAGAGCAAGAGCTCCCACATGGAGTCGAGTTGTTATTATTGGGAAAGAGAACGGCCGGCAGGCAGGCAGGCAGACGACATATGCACACACATATGTGTGTATGAGCTGGGCTTGGAGTGTATGTAATATTGTTTGAGCAACCTGCGCTGTCGGTAATGACACCTTCCGGACTCGTCCCGTCGGTCCGTCCGTCCGTCCATTCGGTCGCGTATCGATTTTCAATTACTCATAATATTCGTACACACAGCCAGACGCCGCGCAATGTTGAGTCTTACCGACCGACATGTCAACGCGCACGTGTATGTATTGTACCATACATGACAAGTATTGCAACCCTTCCGCGACGATGTCCAAAACTTCAAGTTCATCCCCCGGACGAAGATGACGCGGAGTGTCGCACACGTGGCACCACCGCGCGTATGGCGGTGACGATGTTGTTTCTCATGTGGCGCGCGGGCACGCGAAGAAGAAGGGAGTTGATTGATATTTGCGTTATTTGTCATCGGACGGAAATGAAATATTATTTCAATTAATGGCATATCCTCCCCGCAAACGATGATGGATTTATCGTCTTGTTTTGTGCCGAAAAAAACTTTTCCCAAGCGACAAGCGCAATACAGCGAAAAGCGATGGGAATTTATTTATAAAAGTCTACTATTAACGCGTCAACAAAGTTCGTTCAATTTTTTTTCGCCTCACACCCGCGCGCGCACGCGGCAGTCATTTATTACCGTGTCGACCACCACAACCACCTCCAGCCACCCCCACGGTGCGCTCTCTTAATTCAAGAAAAATAAATTTTATGTGTTTATTCGCCCATCAATTTGATATGTGCAACATAACGATAAGTAGAGTAAAGTGAACGGTCGCCGGACGGCGGTGGTGGCGGCGGCGGCGTGCCAAAATTCACTAAGAGCCCCCATCCACCAGCCGTAGAGCCCTTGCCACCCAACGGTGAAGGCCGGACTGGAAATTTACGTCCGTGTGTTTCGTACTGACCGGTGCGATGCTGCTGTGGTGCGGCGAGCGCCCGCCAGGGACCCGTAAATTGTGGCTGGCCCGCGCGAGCGCGAGGAAGATCTCCGGTAAAGTTGTTAAATGAATTTATGGCGCCACCGGACGTCGGACACACCGGTCATTGCCTAAGTTATGGCGCATTTATTTCTGCAGCGGACATGCACATCTCTCCCCATAGTTTTGTGCCTCCTCCTCCCCCAACCCGCCGCTCTTCCTAAACGACAGGTCCAAGAGATCGTCACGCCAACGCCAACATTCGCTTGATGATGTGGTACTTATAATAGATATAAAAGTCCATTTTTTATACGCCAACCAACCGCAAATCGCCATCCACTTACCACCTCTCGCAATTGGTGCAGGATGAAATGATAATTATGGCCTTTTAACAATCATAATTTTCAACTGCGCCCGCCGCGCTCAAATTAACAGCCACCGCACTCCACCGCCGCCGCCGCTCTTCGAACGCAATAAACATGCCCGCGTGGCTAAATGCAATCTAAATCCCAAACACGCTAGGCGGTACCTATACATAGAGTGGGTGGACGCCTCTCTCTATCTCTTGCGTTGCATGGGGGGATGAGTACGTAGACGCATCGAAAATTGCACGAAGGGCGGCCTGTCTACTGACTGCATTATTGGTATTGCCATCCAGAGGGGCTACATGGCTAATAAGTAAGAAAGCAACCAAGGTAAGAAGCGTAATGCGTAATACGCCACTAATACTCTTCTGAGCATTAAGCATTTTTATGTACGTATTATATACATCTCCCCCCGCATGCGCCCAATCTGCGTGTCCGCGTGGGCGCGTGCGGATGAGATGGGGACCATTATCTTTTGCAGTGCGGAATTAAATTGTAAATTTGTAACTTTTAAGTGCGTGCCCCCCCAACAATATGCAAGGCGGCGCAGAATAGAGTGTTATATTACCATGTCATTTTGCCCGCTTAAGATTTTTATTGTTTGATTCCCGCTTTTCTCCCCATGAGCGTATTTTTGAGTATTTACCTTATTAGCAACAGAAACGGCCTGCATCGTAAAGGTGATAAATTAATTGTCGATTGTCAATTTTGTCAAACGGGTATATCGTTAAAACGCGTGCGATTTGCGACCAGAACCAAAAATTGTGTGCGATATGGGGTAAGAGGAAAAAGGAGCATTGACGCTTTAACAACATCGCTCGGTGGCAGTAAAAATAAAGCGGTATACCTTTCGTTTCCGATGCTCCGAATCCCATTTCGCAGCGATATCCCCCCAAAAAACCGAATGCCATCAAGTGTGGTATACGTGCGCTCGCGCTAGAGAGACAGGTAGATTCCGCGGAGGCGATGCGGGGGTGTTGCGTGCGTTGTTCCCGAGTTCCTCGATGTACGCTCGTATTTTTGCACTCGACGACGACGTCGTCCACGACGACGACTACGACCGATTTGGAGTTTATTGAGTCGATCTCTGCGGTCGCACGGGTGGGTGAGATACCGGGCACATGCCTTTACGCGTCTGTATGCTTGTATGTGTCGATTCCCATCCGAATTGCGATCGAAAACTCCATTACCGCGTTATGGCCGTCCGACAACTGCGACTCGGCGCATATACTTGCTGTTTCGCGAATCAATTCTCTTCTCAGTTACCAGCGCAATCCATTAGAATAAAAAAAAGTTATTTACTGCTCTCAACTCATTCTTAAGTGGTCAATCGCTGTCGTCGTACGAATTTCTCTAAATTTATTGAATGAGCACCGTGCATGCAGGAAGAGCGTAACGAAGCAAACAGCTGTGAAAATTAAACGCAATTTCCGAATAATTCGACGCAAAGAAATTGACTTTGCACACGTGCGCGCGAGCGTGCCGGAGCGATTTTTGCGGTCGGCGCCGTAAAGCTGTGCTAGCCGTTAACTACATCTCGTGAGTAATGCATGAGAGCCGCCACCACTGCCGCTGCCACCGCCGCCGCCGGAGACTTCCAAGAGAGACGTGAAGCTTCCACCCGGTGGCGGCGGCGGGTGTAGTGTAGGTATGCATCACACATGCATCAACGCATGTGTTTTCATATATTTCGCAACTCGCATAGATATTCCTTGGCTTGCATGTGTGTTCAGCGTCGTGATCGCTGTAGCCGTACGTATGGAGGGGGAGTACTCGCGCATCAATGATGCATCGCGCTTCCATCTGCGCGCCCGGCGCCTCCGCCAAAACGCTGACATACGCGCCGCGCGAGTTCTTTGAACGTCACTCGCTGGCGCTCGTAATAGCGAGTACACTTCACATACACATGTGTGTGGTTCGGTGTTTATATTGTCGGAAACGGTTTTCAATGTCGAGAACGCGCCGCGCGAGTGCGAGTGCGAGTTTATGCATACACAACGGCACAGATTGCGGAGCAGGTTATTTTACGCATAAATATTGCTTAATTAAAATCCAACTGCAACCGGGCAGCAACTACTAACACAATTAAAACGAGGGCCATTAATAAAAATTAATAAAAACGATGGCGGCGGCCCAAAAGATAATGAACGCAAAGCGGTCGACTTAATTGAATACACCGCTGGCGATGATTAATCGTCCGTAAAGAACGCAGATTTAAATAAGTATTCATTTTACAAAATTCCCACTAAGATAGTCAATTGGATAATTAATGTGACAATAAAATATACAATTGTTTAATAACAACAAATAGAGAAGACTGAACGATATGTTAGAAGAATGTCAACATACGATAAATAAATTATGAGCGCCACCATACAGAAAGGGCTGCGTTTTGTGTTTAGCGAAACAAAAGACACTTACCGACGGATTGGGCATACAGCGGCGTGCCATCGGCTCCGGACTCCGGTACGTCGGCGAGTACCGGCCCGGAAAGCAGGCGCCCGTCGACGTGATGGGGCCGTGCAGGCCCGTCGGGCCCTTGCCGCCCATCATCTTCTCCGGCGAGTACATCTCGTGATGCTCGCCGTACACCAACAGTTCGGACGATATCTTGTTCTCGTTGCGAGGCAAAATGGGAAAAGGGAGAAGATCGTATTTCGCGAAAGCGTTTTTCTTGTCCCGAAAATAAAATCAGTAACGTCCGGTGATATTGTTCACACCACCCACATGCACCACACAACACACAACAAACACACCACCAACCCAGAGGCGTTAGTTCAGCGGCGGTCTCGATGACGACATTTCGCGCACTACCGCCTCGCCACCGCCTCCTCCGTCGCCGCAGCCACCGCGCAGTGGTGTGTTGGATGACAGAGCAAAAATCAGCGCAACGACGACAGCGACATTTTGTTGTTGTCGCACACCCGCGGACTGTCGCTTAACATTCACCACCAATCACTGTGTGCCAATTTGTTTCAAAATTGGTACGGCATCTTGCAACATTTGGGCGCGTAGCAAGAGTGCGAGAGCGCGAGTGCGAGAGCGGATATGATACGAGGGGTGGTTTGGTCGGTCGCGACGTCGACTGGCGTATGAGGCTGCCAGCCGCAGGATGGACGATGATAAGCGGGTAGCGCAGCAGCGTGCATGCACACTCACACAGCGCGCGCGCGCATGTATCGGCCGAACCAGCCCGGCGCTGCCACCAGCACTGAAGGGTGACTACTGCGCCGGCGGCGCGCATCCATTGGCGTTGTTGGCGGTGCGTCCCGGGTGGCGGCGGCGGCAGCGGCAGCGGCAGCATCGCGCACGCGTTGTATCAAACCACCCCGCAATATATGAGCACCCCCTCCGCTCGCCCCACCACCACCACTTGCTTGGGCGCTAGGGGGTGCGAGGAGGCGGCGCAGAAATGGGGAGCAAGAGAGAGGGACGGCATCGCATTGAGCGCCCGCCCTCTGATGTGTTTGTATGTGTGTGTGTGTGTGTGTGCGCCCGACCACCGCCAGCCGCCAGTCGTCGCCGCTGACAAATTAGTGGCGTTTTGACGGCGTATAGATTTTTGAATTGCAATCAGAACTCGCGACCTCACTCTCTTTCTCTCCCTGTCCTCTCGCTGTTATAAAGTTATTGATTGCCCGCCAATCATGATGATGGTGATGATGATAATTACGTCCTCCGCGCGAAATTGTAAAAATTGGTTGCTTTGTGGAGGCGCCGGGCGCGACCAAATCTAAATCTCGTATTGCAAACAAAACCTTCAGGTATATAGTGGATGATGATGATGACGATCATTATCCTTGTAATTTATACGCGCGTAGATGGCGCTCGTGTCGGTATGTCGGAAAGTTTTAATAGCGACTCGTCACGAATATTTAATTAAATGGCGCACGGCGCGTAGTATTGTGTGGTGGACACGCAGCGGCGGCTATCACGAGGATGCATCGGTCATTAAAAAATCAGTTGTCTTTTAATGTCGCGCGCATACACATTTGATTCGTTTTTCGCATGACACACGCGCTGGTGCACCACCCCGCTCAGATTTTATTACAATGCACGCAAATGAATAATGCAAACAAACGATTGGCCGAGCGTTTAATTTACTCCTCGTTTGGCAGCTGGTTTAAATGTTGCGACACGCGTTTCATTGGAGCGGACTGGAATTGGTGTCGGCATTGCTCGCCGTCTCGTAGGTGGTGATCGCCTGCCAATAGAGCCGGGTGATGAGCTCTATGTACTTGGGGAACAGGTCTTCGGCGACGTACTGCCGAAGCGACGGCACCAAGATCATCACGACGACCACGAGGAAAAAGGGCCACACGATCGTGAAGAGTATCTGCACGCAGTTAGGGCATAGTCTATCAAACTGCTTCTTTATCGCTAAACATGCGCGACGTACTTGTAAAAGCCACGTGAGCACCATCCAAGTGCCGACGCACATGAGACCCAGCACAGCGGTCGCCTGCAGGTCTTGATTGCAGATCCATTGATGTATGAGGCTGCCCATATCGCCGTCCATTTCTCTGATGGTTTTGCGCTCGGATCTTCAGCACATATCAATTTCGCATCGCGCTGAAATTTAGGATATGACATTTGTCAGGATAGTTTTGACATAACTTTGAGTGAAATTCGAAACTTTGTAGCGATTCCAAAAAGGCAATCAATTCGTTATCGTTTCTTGGTGTGCATGCGATTGTTATTTGATTGCACGACCAGTGTTTACACACGACGCTTCCTTCCCAAACCACCCCCCTTTCCCCCCCTGTCTTCCGAACGACCAAATCAAAGGCGCGCGCCGTGATGTCTTGTCCTTCATCCGGTTCTTCATTGCCTTTTTCCGATACACACTTCTACATTGATTCGCGCTCGTTGCTTCTTTCGTGATCGAAACCACGAAGCATTGCCATTGCAAACGCGCCTCGTAAAAGTCAGACATTGAGTGTATGTGTAAGTGGTTGTCGGGCGGAGGAGGGAGGGTGGCTGCACTTTCACGTTTTATTTGGTTTTATTGGCAGGACCCTTTCCGATAATTGTCTCGAGGATAATCATGCACGTTCGCCGCGCACGAGCTGTCCGATGACACGATATATATTTCGTTTCGGCTGCGGTGTGGCGTGGCGCAACTGAAGGGTTTGAATAAGGGCACGCGTGTATAAATCGCAAACTATCAGTTGCTCGTTAATAGCCATTTCACAATTCATTAAATAGAATTTGCAAGAAAAAAATTAAGTAAGGGCTTAGGTAAGGTATGAAATGCTTGGCTATATAATTGGTAAAATCACAGTGGCCATCAACAACGGACGAACGAACGAGCGATGGTGAATGCGTGATTGTCCAAGCCTGATATTGCATGCCATGTTCGCCAACTCCCCTTTCGACGGCAAAAGGGGGACATACACCGACAATTGTCCGTCCATCCATCCATCCGTTCGTCCGTCGGTTTGCGATGTAGAGATATACGGCTGCAAGTGAATATTATCGAATTTGAATAGTAATTACGGCGCGTGTGCATTCGTTCGATTCGCTCGCTATAGCGTGTGCGTTATTGGAACATATGTTCGAACAAAATACAGTATAAGTAATTTTTGAAGCGGTGAAACGAAGGAAGAAACCGCGAAACAGCGCGGACAGCAAATGAATAGGTTGTTTCCCGACGATTTGTCCGCGCCCGAGCGGAACAGCAATCGACCCTTTCGGAAAAGCGCCACCGGCAATATGCGATGACATATGCTCATTTTTACCAGTCAGTGAGTGCCACCGCTCTTGATTTGGCAAAAAGGCTAGCGGCGTTGAATTTGCTGATTGGATCATCCGAATGCGTGGATGTTGTAAAACCGCAATAGAAAAATTCACTTTCGCTGGAATCCAATCAGAGCAAAAACCCTCCAACCGCTCGTGCGCGTGCACTAATAAAATTGCGCTTGCCGCCGACGCCGAGACTACAACCCTAAATCTAAATGCGATCGCATCGTTGGGTATTATGAACCACTTTGGCTTTCCGAATTAAGTAATGAAGATATTTTGATCATGATTAGTTGTGAGAATTACATCATTTGATAGCATTTTTTTGGCATTTTGGTGTATTATGAAGCTTCTCCCCCTGCGAACAGCGTTTCTTATGGAAATGCATGGTGTGCATCGCGAAGGGGCTGCTCGCGAGACCACCGAAATCCCCAAAGTACGCCCCAACGCGTGGGTGGCACATGCGTATAAGTTTGCGTGCATTACTTACTGATCAAAGCTACCGCGTGTCGCCCCCCTTCAGACAAGCCGCCACCTTACTTTTACTCCGCATCGTATATGTTTATTTTATTGTCATACATGTCGCTCGTACATCTTTTACCGCCGCCGCTCGAAGATTGCGCCGACAAGCGAAAGGGAGGGTCGTCACGCATCATAGGTACGATCGCATATTCGATATGTGCGTACGCATAAAGCCGGAATTTATTACCGTCGATGATCTACTATCTACTAGCTAGCTACCTAGCTGCGGCAATATCCGGGCCCGATAACTGGTTCCGCTCGAATTCAAATCGACTTAAACTCTTTGATTCTTATCGAATTACCAACGGCAATTCGGGTGCTCGGCTAGGAAGAAGGAGGGCGTTACGCGAAATCAATTTGCGCCCAACAGAAGCGGGACGAAGACGATGGAGGAAGGGTTGCAATGTGAAACGGCGCAACGGGTTAACGTGCTGGCGGGGGGGAGACAAGCATTCAAAAGTTGGTGGTTGGTGGTGCACGCGGCGGCAATCCCCCACCGCCCTGGTATACGTATCTAATTGCATCCCCGGGCCTACACACACGCCAACGCCAACGCCGTTTCTCGTAATCGCGATGTGATCGAATTAATGCGCCACTTGAGCGCGCCACGCGGCGCCGTTATGTCGTTCGACGCCTGTTTGCATTAGCTCGAGGTTACGGCACGTGCGCCGACGCACGCCGCCGACGCGATGGAGGAAGTGGATTACGCATGCATTTCTGGGGGGGCATCCGAATATCGTAATGCGTTTAGGTTTAACAAATTATTATTGCGGCCAGCTGTAATTTGAATCACTCCAAACAATCATTAATCTTTTCGAGTGTGTGTACGCCGCTTTCGACCAGCACCGGCGCACCCGCAATGATCTACAAATCGATCGCAACTACAAATATTCTAGATCAACGTATAATGAGAGGCGTTACAAATTTGGAAGTTAGCATCTCGTCATCGATTGCCCTCGCGCGGACGTCGATCGTTCTGGGCGGCCAACGCGATGTTTGATTAATTATTACCTAATTATACGTTAATTAACTGTTCAATGAAACTATAATCGATTCCGTTTTAAAATTTAAAACGTTTGCCGCCGCGCCCGTGGAATGGCTGGGGCTTGGTCGACGGCGTGTAAAGCATTTATGTCGCCATTATAAAAGTCATAATATTCGTTAATGGTCCCCAATTACGAATATAGAACTTTTATACCGATGTATTGTATTTCTTTTGCATGTCTCTCATTAATATAGGAGGCAGATGTTATATTTATGATATCCTCCAGATTTTGTTTTGTTTTCTTTCATGCCCATCGACATACAATTGGTTATTCACATGATGGCAAATTAATGGTGTGTGTGAGCAAAGTAGCGCGATTTATTGATGCGTAATGAATTCATGCATTAGATAAGTATTAGATTAAGTTCCAAAAATGATGGGGTAATCATTGAATACGCATGTAGTAATCATTTTAATGTAATGGTTACCGGTCAAGATTTTTAAGGGTTATTTGCATAATCATAGCTATATGAAGTGGAGCGTTACCATTGTTTTTTCCCCCGGCGTTATTTATTTATTATTCGGCGCGAAGAGAAGGGGAGTCGTAGATATTATCCAGGCATATTTACCATTTCGGGGTGAATATCAAGGAAATGCGGTAATACCTCTATAATTATCCTAATTGATTTTAAATTTGAGAAACTCGAGTAATTGAAAAATTGCGCTCGACGTAATTGTATAACAGTGGAAATCAGAGCGGACAAGAAATCTAACACATGTCCGATCAGGTTGAAAGGTTTCCTTTGTGAGTGGTGCGGAGAGCATAAGACATGAGCGGTCGAGTCAATCATAAATTATAAAAAGCATGATACCGCATCACATATTCCGAAATCGTCACATGACATGTGTGACTCTCTCACTCCACACCCTCCCAAACCACCAGCGGGCCACTTTCGGCATGTGTTTTGATTCTTTGAGCGTGGCTCGCATGTGACGTCGATACGATGTCGTCCTCCCTGCGCTCAAGACGTGTCGAAAACGTCGAACGACGTGCGAACGAACCCGCTGGGCGGCCATTTCTCCACCGTCCGCCCGCCCCCGCACCGCATCGCGGCGCAGAGAAAAAGGGTGAGTGTGGTCCGTCCCATGCGGTGCGTCCGTCGCGCCCGCCCGCGACTAGAGGACGTGTTTGGTGTTTGGCTTTCACGCCTGTCGCCACCGCTGGGATCTGGCTCCCGATGATATACATAAATAACGATTTGACATAACAAATCAGAGCCCGGGCGTGAGTGGCGCGAGTGAGCGAGCGCGCGCGCGAAACAATTAAATATTTGAAGGGGCTTGGGGTCTCGGGTCAAGCAGGCAGCTCTCGGCCCCGGCGCGCAAAGGTGAATAATTGACCGGCGTGGCTTTTAACGCCCGCCACGACGACAACGACGACGCCGCCGCCAACGACGACGATGTGCCTGATCGGCGGCGCCCGTGTATGGCAGGGGGTTGGGGGAGAAGGCATCCCGAACGTGCTGCTGCTCTCACATGGCTGGTGGATGATGCGGGCGACCAGTCACCAAGCCCGCGGCCGGCGGCTCTTCTTTTATTCAGCAGCCCACCACCGCCATGAGGGGGTGCCAGCGGGGAGGACGACTTGACACCTGGTCGTCGGATTGATTATGGAACCGTCGGGGATTTTCGCATCCACCAAACAATTCTCGGACGAAATGTTTGCGCAAAAACTTCATCAGTCTAAATTTCATCACTGAACCGCAATTATGCGTAGGTTAAGTGCGGGTGATCATGCGTAGAGCAGCAGCAGCCCCCCGAGCTGCTTTTTAAATATGTATCGCGCGTTGTCACCACCAGCAACGGGCCCCGAGCGTAATAAGCATAGGGTAGGAGGCGGCGGTTAATATCGTGCCCGAAGGTGCCCTCGAGATCAATCCGGCGCCACCCGCGCTGGATGTATTATTCACTATTAATTACCACCTTTAATTATCAGAATTAATAAGTCAGCCTGCCGCCGCTGAGTGCGAACACCGTCCACACGTTTACCTTCGGCGTTAGGCGCGCTCCATCGAATCCATATTCGATGAGGCGTTGTAGCTCACTAGTAATATCGTATAGAAACAGCGCCATTGTTTCGCAAGCGTACAATACGTTCACAGACGTGGAAACTATGAAGAAACCCATTATTGTTGATTTTCTCCTTAGATTTCCTCCTTTCCTCATAAGACCAACGGGAACTAAACTCATCCTGAGACAACCCTTAATGTAAATGGTTGGGAGGAGGCTGGTGTCACTCCTGACATAGCGTGCTATTCAAAAAAAATTCCAGTCATGTTGATCTGTCCAAATTTCCTATGAGCAACAAGCGTCTGCTTCAAGAGGCCATGGATCAGCGCGCGCACCGTCAGCAGCAGCCGTGGACGTCGTGCAGAAAATCCCCTATTCCAACAACCTTTCTGCCGCCGCGTATCGAACCCGCACCGATGCGTTACATGGAGATGCAGCAGCATGGACCGTTTAATCCCTACTGCCCACCGCTGTACCCGCCCGGTGCGTGTCCCACGCCTGGTTGTCCTGCCACCTACCCGGGCTACCAGCCGCCCTCAGACCCACCGCGCCCCATGACCTATACGCAGACCTTCTGCGTTCACAATGTCCAGTAACAAGAACTACTGTGCCATCCGAATAACATCATATCTTTTGACTAAAAGAAAAGACACTGTTGATTCTTGATTAAAGGGATTTTTGTCTTCTTAAGACGTAGCCGGTGCATAGTAATTACTCGTGAAATTCTATTAACGCTCCGTTGCGTTATTTATGATGCAAGCCAAACATGATGGCCAGCAGCCGATATGGGAAATTTGCAAATTACATATTCAGCATGCAAGGGGAGGCAATGTGCGCGCGGGAAAAATTAAAAAAGGCGGAGGAGCTGGGCTCCCACCGTACCACGACCCGAAAAAAAAATCCCGGGGCATGCTCTCGACTCGCTAATATAAACAGAATTAAAATTAACACAGCCCTCCCTCCTCCCTCCTACACGTCCGCCACCCTCTGGTTCCCTCTGGTTGGCGAACGGTAAACTCCGCATGGCGTTGGTAACTTTTTAATAGAGTTTTTTTTGTGTTGAGGGCCGCCCTGTCGGCCAGTCGTCTCCTTCTCTGGGTCGGCGCGGACAAAATAGAATGAGAAGACGTGGGCCAGCACTTGTTAATAATAACCAAAACCATCAAACCGTCGCCCGGATGGTTATGAAAGCAAAAGCATAAGGCCACCGATGAGGATGCTGACGATGATGATGATTGCGGAGGGCGAGGGCATGCGACGCGTGCTAGCTCGCTGGTGGTTATCGATACGTACGTACTCGCACACGCCATCGCCGCAAGGTGCGTTTGCAGCGGCGCGGCGCGGCGAGCGAAACGCGAGAGTTGATGATGGTGGTCCCCTGATTAAGCATGGATGCCCGCCGGCGTTGTTTGTCATTAGCCGCTGTGCCCCGCTCGCGCACTGTTTGCTAATCACAGATGTGGGGCGCGCGCGCGCCCACCCGACGTCATCTCCGCACAGCGCACACATTGGAATGTGTTTAATTTGCTGCTTTAATATGCTTAACTTGCAAGAATCGCATTTTCTTGTGCTTTCCATCCTCCGTCGTTGAAGCAAAAGCGGGAAAACGGCTAAACAAATGGTGATTTCCATGCACAAGATAAATTCAATTGTTTTTTAAATGTTAATGGCAATGAAAAATAATTGCCATTCGCGTCGTTGTTAAAATGAATGATTAATACGGTAACGTAGTGCATGTGGATGGGTGGGTGCGCTGGGTGTGTTTTCCGGTCAGGGCAATTGTACTACGTTGCCGCTGCCATCTTGGCGCGCGAGCAATATAATTCGGGGGAGGAGGACGCGCGCGCAGTTAGCATCCATAAAACAGCGCGAAACTCGGTCTGGTGGCGGCGCCGGGTGGTGTATGATGGCCGCGCGGCCGGCCGTAACGGCGCACGCAACGATTGTAAGTGAATATAAAAGAAACGCGAAAGGCGCGCGGAGCACGTTCAAAGTGGCGCGAAAAAGTTGGCGGCAGCGGGGGGCGGTGGGCGCAATTTGGCGCGCGTGTCTCGTGTTGGAATCTCTCCCGCGAGAGAAATAGCGTAGCTCGCGTTCAAGATCGACGCGCACACATATCACCGGCGGAAAACTTGAAAATACGTTTTAATTTCTAGCATTGCACATGCTATTCAAAGTTCATTGTATGCGTAAAATGCGGGGTGTGCGAGTATTACTAATAATCAAGCACCGTTCATCCCACAAACACACACACATACACACACATTCCCGTTTCTAATAATTACACACTCATCAAGTTATAATTACGCACCCCACCGAACGGTATACCACCAGTATACTACGAGTACATTTTTTCGTTTTCGATTAATTACATAGAAAAAACTTACGTGTATGTGGCTTGGCGCGGGGTGCTCGATACACTCGATCGGCTATTACTTAACATTCGATGAAAACGTCCGCGCCGTGGACACCGGACGACTAATAAGCACCTACGAAGCACCACTGCGACCACGTGCGGCGAGGCTAGTAATTACACGCTTTTCTTTTAACGTACACCTTCCATCCGCAATGTATACTTACCAACCTCTGCGGTGGTGGTACGCCCCGGCCACAGCAGCGTGCGCCGACCGGAAATTGTTGGAAAAACGTCTTTTTCGTCACCGAAATTAATTAGCCGCGTTTTTCACACGGCGTGGCAAAGAAAACTTTTCTCCCCTGCACCTTGTTAAGGGCTGTTGGGAGGGAGGGCTCAGAAGACTATTATAACAACGATGATGATGGATGGACGACGAAGCGACGGTCGAAAGTTTAATTATACGTCCGGATTTTTACGAGCGCGCGTGTTCATTAAAACTGATGTCACAGATTCAATGAATATCTCATCAAACGTGGTTATGTGCAACCGGAAGTTAGTGTATTCTGGAAAATGTCCAAATTATCGATTTATTTCAAAATATATATTTGCAAATGCAAAACAAAACATAAAACGCGTGCCTGGGTGGCCATCCCTCAAAACAAATGCAAGTGTGAGTTGGTGATGGGCGGGTGCGTATTTCTTTTATCATCTCCGATTCGCAAAAGATACGCGACGCGTGTCCTCGTCGATGTTTTATGCTTTTATGCATGTATGTAAAACTGCGTGTGGAAGTGCCAAAGGCAGCGCGAGCCAGCCGAACGAACGAACGAACGAACGAACGAACGATTGCATCATTTGATCGACTTGGGGATGCTGCTTGCTGCTTGGCGCGGGCGTATATATGAGTTATGGGCCTCTGGCGAGCAGCGACGACTTGCCAAACGCGTTCATCAAATATGCAGACGCGCCTGGGAGAAAAAGCAATACGAATAACCTATCGATACGATATATGTACGTACCGGATGTGCTGCTTATTTGGTGACTTCTTTTGGTGGCGCATGTATACAAAAGTGACACAACATTGCGCCTATGTGCTAAAGCGATAAATATTTTTATTTCGCCCCATGGCAATGCGTGCTTTGCGCAGTTTTAATCCAGTTACAAAATTGCCGAGTTATCATTTCTAGAAACACAATTTGCGAGTTCTAATTAGCATGAACAGAGTGATACTTATAAATACAAAAAATTGACAATGAATTGGATCTGTTGCGACACATCTGCATCACCATGATTTATTGCCGCCGCCTGCGTGGAAATTGCAAGCACCACCACCGCAGCTTTATTCTTATCGCGCGCGCGACGCCATTGTGGCATCGGCGAGGAGGATTAGTGCATAATTAACGCGAAAAGGGCATGTGCATATTGTTGTGAGCGCGTGACTCGTCGAATCAATTTATGCATTGAGTTTGAAAGCGCCCACCAGCTATCCAACATTAATCGACATTAAATTGCAGGCAATATTAATTCGCGTTCTCTTCGGCTTGTGCAGCGGGCAGAGTAACGCCCACCGTCGTTGGCGGTGTCAATAAATCGCCGATTTCGAATGTCCCGACTATCTCTACATCTGCATATACGAGTATATGTATTTGGATGGTGATGGGGCGGGAGGTAGAACGGGGACGATTTACGTTTCAGGCGGCCGGTCAATAATTAATCGCTCGAACGGCGGCTCGTGTGGATGTCTATACGAAGCACGCCGGCTTTTTGCATTATGCATTAGCGCACACGAACAATTAATAATGCGTGGTGGTTGGCCAGCCCAATCTATAGAACGGTGCGGGTGTGAGATGATGATCATGCTCTCTTCACCTTTACAAAATGCGCACTGATATATCAAATATATACCTAATCGCCCATCAACCACCCGATAAATAGAGCGCGGAAAAGGATTTTCACCGCGGTTTTTGCTCCGCGTGTATTAAAATTGATAGCCGATGACACCGATATGAAAATATGCTATATAATATCATAATACTTTTGCTGACAACGCGATTAATAGTTGATTACGTATGAATTTGTCAATCATATTATTTGCGGACGCCTACAAAATGGCACTTTTTGGTTGGCGCATCGAATTAAACTTTTAAAATCGTACACCAATCGACTATTAGCCGAGTGTGAATGACGTATGATTAATAGCGATAGCGAGGTCTTATGCATTTATTGACAATTTATTTAATTCGCCATTTTAAAATGTGCATTTATTGAAATTGATTTAAATTTCGCATCGGCAATCTAATACATGATAATGTTAATTGCGCACTTCATTAGCGGACGTCATTATATTATAACCAACGCGCAATTAGTTTATAATAAATAAATTGCTGTATTGAATTGCCTGATCTTCGCTCGTGAATTATTGCTAGCGAGCGCGCATGGCACGAGAGAATGAATGTTTGACCACTTGTTTAAATTAAGTGCACAACTTATTTAGATGGTGAATTTACATACATTTAACGCTTCCAGTGCGATCGCACAGCGGGATTGATGTAAGAGTACATCAGCATCAGCATCAGCCGACGCGACGGCAGCAGCGGCGGCGGTGATCGGGAGCGGTGGCAATGGAAAATATAATTATATTATCCCCCCGGAATCCAACTGGGAAATAGGACTAAGTGACAGGATAATGCAGCGGGCGGTGGCGGCGGGCGCCACGTGACAACACGTGTCTCTCCGTCCCGCTCGCAAGCGCGCCAGCCGTTTTCGGCTAATTGCTTCAATCCGTGACGTCACTAATTGTTTTGTTGCTGTTTCAATTAAGGACACGCTCGCTGCTGCCGCCCTTGCCACCGCCGCCACCGCCGGAACCTCTCACCGACAGCCATCAGAGAGGCTTGCCGCGGGATACCAATCTCTGCTACCGCCAGGCGAGGGTAAGTGACTTTGCATGATGTATGTGTGCAGAGGATGGTATTAGTGTGAATGCGTTTTCGGCTAAACGCCTGTCCGTGCCGTGCCGGCCATGCGGATTGGTTGGCTGCACAACATGACGCGCGTGATGGGCAGGCCGCCGCCCGCGCTGGCCGCATTTCCTTTGAGAACTTCACGAGATAATGCATCCGCTGATTGCGGTTTCTATATTCGATGATGCTTCGGCCCGATGCATTTCATTTCCTCTCACTCTCTCCCTCTCCCCTCTCAACCTCTGTGCCATCCGTCCCGTCGATGCGCGCATTATTATTCAACCGCCTCCCCGCCGATCACCGCCGCCATCAATACCATGTATTTTATTTCAAAATTCGGCATAGAGAGCGCCATGTATTTATGCATGTCAACCTCAAGTTGCGACGAAAACAATGGCGAGGGAAGATTCGTGAATAGTGTATACGGTAATCACAAGTAAAATGAGGAAATTTGCATTCGTCCCAAGCCCGACGAAGACGTTGTTTCGAGCGGTATTCGTGACACGTGCAAAATTAACGAGAACGCCATATTGTTTTTCCTCGCACCGTGGATGGCGGACTCCTCTGCACACGGCATACCACACCGCCTCATCCTGCCGCGGTTGCTGTATGTAGGTATGTAGCATTCTTATTGTCGTCGCATTTTGCGCATGCATGCTGGCTGCGACAGTTGTTTTTTTATGGTCGTCGTGGTCGTCCGTCCGTTGGCACACCGGAGAGCCGTCAGTAAAGTTCATACATAAAACACGCGCACGTGCAAAACGGCCTAAGATGCGACCGCGCGACCGCGG
>JARJDR010015550.1:0-42309 GCA_030264135.1 Myllaena sp. GC000078 | reverse complement strand
TCGGAATGTGGGCGGTTCTCGACTTCTCTTTCTCTCGTATGCTTTCTATTGTATTCCATGTATTTCTCATATACCAATGCTAATTCTTATGGCCAATGTATTTCTTATGGGAGTTGGGACTTAGAATATTTTTCATAGGTGCCGTATACCCCGTATGCATATGCAATGTGATATCTCACTCGCACATGATACGATATACGGCTCAATGTGTTTTAGATGGGAAGCTGAAGCGAAGACAATTAGCTTGTCACTTAGAAAAATGATCGTCCCCGACGGGTATAGAACCCTGGACCTCTTGCGCGACAAGCGGACATTCAACGCATCAGACTGCTATGACAGTTGCAGGTGTAAAGTTGGAACTGGGTGATATGTTGTGCATTTGATCCCATTTAAAAAAATTAATACAAGCATTTGACATACCCACTTGTTCTTTTTATGAATTTAATTCTTTATAATATTGGGAATAGAACAAGGAATGTGGTGCATAAGTAATAATTATTTACACCAGATTTTATTTATTTCACACATCATTTCTTTCTCGGCAATAGCGTGATGTGATTGTGTCAGTGCGTGACCACCAACCGAAGCAAACGCGAATCTACGAAAATCTTTGCGCGCATAGTTTGAGAGCTATTATAAACTAAAATTATCCCAACTCAGACGCTAATGTCAGACTCGTAGTGACATCTTGTGGCGATGCTCTGAACTGACAGATTCTAGTAATTGGAAGCTTTCTGTAATAGGATAGCTTCGGCCAGTTCGACTATTTTATAAAAGAGGGCGATACGTGCATGAAATTTAAAAATTTACCATTTATTATTCGTGATGTACGCAAATAATTCAACAATAATTTGTCATGTTTGCAGACGAAACAATCATGCACAGTTCAACATACAGGCATATACGTTTTTCGTCGACGGCAGCAACTTTGTCTTCAGGGAAACAATGATCAGGAACATGGATTATCGCTAGGAACCATCCTATACAAAAACAGCGAATAAAAGTTAAAATTATACATAGTACATCGAAATCAATTAATTAATACCTAATGCAATCCATTATAGGACACACTGCTTGGCATAAACCGCATCCGACGCATTTCGAAGATATGTGCGGCATATGCGTCTTTTTGTCAAATTCAATGGCCTGATATCCAGCGTCCATGCATGCCAAATAACATTTTCCACAATTAATACAAGTGTCCTACAACAGGGAAATATTAAATTTCGTCACATGTGCAAATCAAGATGCATACCTCATTTACTCTTGCAACAACATGCCGCATCTTACTTAAATCTTTCGGGTGGACAACATGTTTTAGGGATTTGCCAACTATGTCTTTAATTGTCGGAGTATCAATGTCGTTCTCTGGCTCAGGCGAACTTTTAATGATGCTGTGGCAAGCTGATATCATCTCACCATCTGCATTCACTTGCATTGCACTCATTTTCCTTAAGCGCTCCTTCAAATAAGGACCGAAACTTGGGAGTACATTCGCATCATTCCCCAATATATGGTACGTTGGTTTGCCCTTTTGCTGGATGCAAACAGGTGGGCTTTGACCCACCCAATCCGGAAGTCTCTCCTCTAAGTAGAGTAATGCTCGCAAACCCGTGTGAAAGTCTTCGATGATGGTAAAGTCCTGGTTCTGCACAGCAGTTGCAACTTGCACCAATGACGCACCGGCGTTTATGTATTGCAGAGCCGTTTCAGCCGAATCGACGCCAGTGCAACCAATAATCGGCCAGTTCGGAATCGCCTTTGCAATTCTAGCAATCGCATTCAGCGTGATTGGTTTCATGGCGTGTCCACTCAAGCCACCGGAAGCCGTCATTTTCTCTTCGCCCACGTAAGACCACGGTGTTCCATCCGGCTTAAAAGAGCCAAGACCCGCAGGCGGAAAAATAACAGTCACGCCATCGGCGTGGGCCTCTTTTGCTGCGCATGCGATCTCGATGATGTCGGTTACGTTTGCGGAAAGTTTTACGAATACCGGAATCTTCACACAGCTCTTGACCCAAGACGTCACGTCTTTCACGTACTTTGGTGACTAAAAAGTAACGAACAAGGTATATGCGTTGTACAACAGTCATTAGTGATTACTTGGTGTATTGCTATACCAGTGCCGTCATTATACATTGCACTCGATAGATTTAACTCGATGGCAGACGCACAACTCTCCTCGACTTTCTGTGCCAACTCGATCCACTCACACACATCGTATTTGCAGGAAATACTTGCAATTATGGGCTAAAATTATTATATGTAATATATATGTGCAAGATGTAGAAGCACATACTTTATCTGGAAAGCCACTCCTCAGGTCTTGAATATTAGAAAGCCAATAGGATTCAGCGTTTGCCGAACCTTTGTTGTGCAGAAAGGCACCTCGTTGAGCACTGAATTCCGGCTTCGACGATGCGCTTGTGATACGTGGCGCCACACTCGGGCCAATTTTCTTATCCAGCGTAAACGTTTTAGTAACTGCATATGACCATCCCTGTTCAAAGGCACGCCGTATCATCGGCGCAGTCATAGTGGACTGTGAGGATGCGAGACCAAAAGGTGTGAAAAACTCCATCCCGCACAATTCGATCGAGATGTCAACGTCGTCAATGGGCGTGTGAAATCGAGGTAGACATGGTTTTACCTCTCTCGGATCTATATTCTATAAATGATATTACATTCTTAGTGTGCATATATTTGCAGAACATACATAGCATTCACCTGTAAGTAACAGTGCATATTCCAAGCAGCCACTTTGCCATCGTTAACGCTATCAACCGTCGTTTCGGCAATCCCGCCCAGATCACCGCCACAAAACACATTTTCCTCAGATGTTTGCATGGTCTTAGGATCAACTACCGGTTTGTTCCACTTATTCAACTCTACCGGTTTCATGGCCTCGATTACTATAGAGCAGAATCACAATTTGTTTTAGATATAGGATCGCAAGATACAAGAGAAACTTGCATTTTTCATCTTGAAGGCTAGCACCAAACGCAGAGATCACGTAGTCGGTTGGATACGCGGTAAGCTGCTTGTCATCAGTTACGTACTTCCCTTTGTCGTCCACAGTGCACCGCGCAAATGTCATGCATTTAATCTTACCAGCCTCCAGGTGTATTTTATGCGGTGACGAAAATCCCACCAGTTCCACCTTCTCCTTGAAGGCGAGCGCCACTTCTTCGGGCACAGCTTTAATGTTACTGATTTCATCGCGAAACACTATGTACACCTTCTTCGCGCCGCATCGCAGCGACGTCATGGCGCAATCGAACGCGGTGTCACCGGCGCCCAAAACGACAACGGTGCCCTTCAATTTGGGCAGATCGGCCGCACGCGATCTGCGCCCGCAGCGCCCGCATTTCGACGCCTTCCCAACCTCGGGCATAAACCCCTTCGACGTGTAATAGCCCATTGCCGATGTAAGACCTTTAAACATCGGTGGCACATTCGCTTGCGGGAGGCCAAACGCCAAATACACTGCGGCAGCTCCCTCCTCCAACACCGTCTCCAGATTAAAGTTGCCCTTGCCAAATTCTTCGCCGTAGTGGAAGTTTACGCCAAGGTCCTCCACCAGCGAGACTTCAAAGAGCACCGCTCGCATGGGCAACCGCTGCTGAGGTATGTCCGACGCGCTCAGCCCACCAGCCCAGTCATGGCGTTCGTAGAGATGAATGTTCGTATATCCGAGGCGCGCAAGAAATGTAGCGCACGAAAGTCCCGATGGGCCAGCACCGATGAGCACAATCTTGCGATGGGCGTCGCACGGTTCGGGCGTACATGGGTCCACGCTGGCAGGCACATGCATTTTGCTGAAGACCTCTGCAGCAAACGCTTGCAGGCCGTTGATGTTGATTGGTCCGCGTTCGGTTGCAAATAGGTTGCAGCTCGCCACGCAAAGATCGCTCACCGGGCACACATTGCCGCAGCTCATGCCCGCAGGATTATCGGTGAAAATAACTTTGGCCGCGCCATAATAATTCTATTGGATGGTTTGCAGCGTATAAAAACCGTGTCAATGTTATCATAAAAGCATATACCCTACTCGCGATGCTCGTAATGAAGGCTCTAACATCAATTGAAGTAGGACAGGACTTGGTACATGGTGCATCGGCGCATTTCAGACAACGCGACGCTTCTAATATCGCAGCACGCTCCGCCAAAGTAGTCGATTTTACATCGGAGAAATCGAATTTTAACAGTACCGGGTCCTGAAAACCGAATGATTTCGTATATCAGGCACAGATGGATATATTGGAAGCTCATGCCTTCCCTTGTTTGCCCGGCATTCGTTTCCAATGCAACTTCTCCGTTCTAGTGATTCCGGTCGGAATCAAATGCGCGCATGTTGGAACTGTCGGCGCCAACTATAAAGTGAAGCTATTAATTCCCACAAATTGCTTATGTCATTATAGCAAACCTCATCATCGTCCAATTCATCGCCATTGCGACATGCTCCTCGTCTCAAATGACTAACTATACACTCATCATGCCAACGAATAGTTCGGCCGAAGCATTTGGCAAACATGGTGAACCATTAAATTTCTTTTTTCCAAAATACGTTACAATTTGAAAATGAATTATGAATGACAACACGTCATTATTATATATGTTGCCTATCAATTAGTGTATTGGATACTAGATGATATAGTGTTAATTAATTGCAAGATTTCATAAATCTATGGCGATGATTATGGCTGGATGCTTCGCATTAACAACACCTAATTATTACATATTATCAGCATTTCATCAATCTAATCAGGATACAAAACATTCACAGATTAAATGAAATTTTATTTATTTGATCCAAAATCCTATGGATTATTCTTATGGAAGAATTTCTTCTAAATTGACAATAAACTTTGATTGATTATTACCAAATTGAAGATGAAAGAGATTGAAGTGGTGTATGCCTGTGAGTGTACACTAAATAGATAGATTGCATTGGATAAATTACTACTTATCTCCGTATATGGGATTGTCTAGACATGTTCACTACCGTAAAAGGTACAAATAAATATAGAATCCTATATAAATATTTAAAGTAAATTTTCGAAAAATTTGAATAACAAGTTTGACTATGGTCAGGGAATTGGCACCTTGGAATTGAAATTTGGAAAACCGAATCGAGGAATTACGTTTGCGCTGATCCGTACGTACCTGCTGGTGGTCTGTATAATTTTGGAAGTGATAACAATTGCAGCGAATTGAAGGCGTATTTTCGCACGTTGATATTCTTCATTGTATTCTCACGGCGACACCCTTCACTGCAAATCAGGCAATAATTTCACAATATCTAGATACAAAACAATATAAGTACCTTCGGATGCAATCCAAAGCCCGCTGAAATTCGTGTTCTGCCAAATGGTATTCTTCAGCAAGAATCTGACACTGTTCCAATGTCACGCCCATTCCAGTTCTATCTTTGGCACTTTTGCAACTAGTGAATCGCAGTCCGCGCATCTGGCGACATGTTTGCGCGGACAAATGTAGGATTTCGACATTCTTCGATTTATCACTGTGCACGGAAGCCTTGAGCGCCTCCATTAGCGTCGACAGCGGGCGTACATGTGCCGCATTCGAAGTAGCGCGTCCGTTATACAAGGGCGTTTCGGGCATATTCAACTTCCGATATCGTAAGTAGTATTCGTTCAGCCGTTCGAAATTGTCGACGTTTGATCGCTCCTGCGGCTTCGTCGCTCCGACACTCTCAGCCCATGTAGCGCGCTCGTTAATACCAATGTTAAAGAAGACTGGCGTGACGTGGAAGGTTAAATTCATACGGGTGGGTATCAAGGAGTATACAGAATCAGGTACTGGCAGCGAGACGGTCAACGCGCTACGATTGCCGGTCACTTTCGGCATCACTTGCGGCTCGTTGCTGCTGCCGGCCGGAATGGGCGATCGCACCAGCACAAAGGTGACGGTGCGCAAGTCTTCAATCGCCACAGACATATCGCCCCACATATCGATCTCGGTACCCTGATAGCTGAGCAGGCCTTCGAATGATGCGAGTGGTCCCAGCGTGCTCAGGCAGGTCACGAAAGCAGGGTCGGGTTTTTGGCACCAAAGGCGCGTCATTAGTGCAGCCACCAGCGATGTAAGCGATTGCGAAAAGCACACGTCGCGACGATAGCGCACGTTACACACGCGCTGCGCCGCCTTCGGGTCCTCTTGCACGCGAAACACCGAGTGCGTGAGGCGCGCCGTCTTCAACAGACCGTCCATCGCCTGCCGCAGCTTCTTCATGCTCGGCCGCAATTCGGACGCCCAATCGGCGATTTTCGTCAAGTCCAGACCGTCCGTAAACTTATTACCGTTTTTCACAACCTTACGCACGGAATTCACAGCCATTGAAACAACATCTCCGCTCGACGGTTGATTCGTGATCACAGACTTATTCGTAACTTTTTGGTTTTGCCGCAACCGCACGGCAGGACTGCCGCACCGGCCGCACAAAAACTTCACCTTGCTCACCAGACACATGACGCTCGCCTCGATATTCAGCTGCGTGAGATCCCACGGCTCCGGCTCGTCGGTGGGCTTATAGTAATTCGCCGATGGCGAACTGCACATCACGTGCGTGTCAAGAAACGTGCGCCCATTATCGTTACGCACATCGTCATTAAGTACTATCATCGAAGTGATGTTATTGTCGTTGTGGTCTTCGCATTCCGGGAATATAACAAAGTTCTTCTCGTCGGGAGTTTGCATGTTCGAGCAGAGACTCTTCACGCCCTCGCTCGTATTGAGTAGACTCTTTTCGCACGTCACCTTCCACATGTCCTCCATGGGCGTGCACGGCGTTGCGAAATCTTCCAAATCCGGACTCTTCAAATCCAGCGTTAATTGCTGCGTGATGCGTTTGAAGGGCGACAGCGTGAGGGGTCTATCAAGCGCGTAATCTTCGCACACACCCGAATCCTGATCGGTGGGTACTAATTTGTATTCCTCGATAAAGCTGAGCGCCTCCTCGACGAGGCCCGAGTCCCATAAGCCTAAGAGTATCCTAGTTTTCTTCACCATTTCATCACATATTGGTAACATTCCCACGGTTTGCTTCTCCTTGGCGAGGCGCATCAAGTGCCGCATGCCTTCGACGACGTCTTTGCGCAACTGTTTTATGGCATGAATCGCGTCGTTAGCCATTGATATCTTTGTACTGATTTGATCCTTTGAATACGATTTCATTGGCGACTCTTTTAATTGCTGCACAAGCCTGTCGGTCGAGTAAAGGAGCGCGATGAGCAAACAATGTGCAAAATGGCTAATTGTAAGCTAACAATAAGAGATAGATTAAGGAAGAGAACCAATTCGGACTTACTTGATGAGGCCGCCGTTCTTCGACTTATGACTGTGCGCGGTGAACGCGCCGACCGTGATCCAATCGTAGAAACCCGCTTTGTTCAGCGTATCGTTGTGTACCCACATTCGTTGTAAGTGTAAATTGACGGGCGCAAACTCGAGGCTACGATCCGATTTTCGGGAGCTCGCTTTGAACAGAGAGCCTTTGTGCGCTTGCAGATTCTCCCTCGCCTGCGAGTACAATCGTAGCAAGTGCAAGTGTCGATCTAGTAACTCCACTTGCCGCGAATGCCACGGTTCACGGAGTTCGCCCATGCCGGCAACTTCTTGCAGCAACTCCTTCTCTTGGTGTATCCACACACTCCTGTAACTCGTTGCGTATAAGAACTTTGCGCTAATACGGCTTGCATTTTGCTCACAATAATTGCTGTGGAAACGCAAAGCATAGTTTGCTTTCGGCCATCAATTCGTGCACGCAAATTTCGCCGCCAAGGCCGGAATGAAAACGATAGGTCTGCACGAAGGGCGCCGAGTAGAGCAGCTTAAGTTCGGCCTGACTAGGAAGACGCATTTTCGCACCCAATCGGGGCGGAAGCGATTGTGACCGGCGATGTGACATCACCTATAAACGCATAACATTCCGTTGTATTTTTCTCCTGCTAACTGTAGACGCATGTTTCGTTATGAATGACGCCGCTAATAAATCGCCGTTTATTTTAATAACGCCACCGTAATGTAATACATGTCGAGTGCAGATGTAGTCACGCAGATGTTAATATTGTGGAACAATTATAAAATAAGCACTTCGTTAAGCGCGCACTCTCCAGAAATGTGTCTTTCGGGTGTAATTATGTGCGCCGAAGCATTGTTGGAAATCTTCTAACGGAAGACGTTCAAGAAATTGCAAATACCCAGTTTAGTCGCGATTTGACGCTCTTCGGTGTTGTGTCGCATTGGCAATCCAGACAATGTCGATGGACATTTTCTTCATAGTACTCATAATTTTATCAGTGAGTAATTAAAAGTGACTTAAACCTTAAGGTCATAAAAACTTAATCATATTTGCTTTCAAATTTAGCGATGTGACGCGAAACGAAATAAAATTAAACATATGCATCATCCGGATAAGGAGCAAGAGATGAAACTCGTCGATAAATTTCTGGAGTTTGTAAACGCAACATGGGATTATATCACGCAATTGATGTATTATAAAGCGACATGGATTGGATTAAATCACGAAGAAAAACACGCCCACACAACGCAACCGACCGCGATTGTTGTAAGTGTGACCGAAGACGAGTGGCAACTTAGCAAATTTTTGAAAATGACACGAAACATGTTGATGGATATCACCGATATTATTTTCGACGACGACAAACCAAAAAAGCCAACGAAATCATCGAAATACAAGAAGCACAAGAAGTTCAAAAAAGGTCACAAATGCTTCCATGAGTAGAGCGAATTTCGGTGGCGTAATTACTGTGTATTAACTTCATTGAACGAACGCACTCGCGTAAGACATGTTAACACGTACTGTTATTGAAGTTAGGAGCGTGTAATACCGTATTCACAGTGTAAATAAGTAATTATAAATGAAAATAAAAGAAGCGCTCACCTGAGGAGTTGTATGTAGTGGTACTCTGCATGGAGTGTGTTCGGTGCTGCTGCCCCTATCCTCCGCCTCCAAGGACCACGCGCTGATCGTCAGGAAACCCACCGTGTTAGCCACCCGCGACATGAGTGGTATGCGCAGTCGCGACGAATCCTGTATGGCACTCAGCAGGACGATGGTGGATCCGAGCGGCACGGCGGTGTGCGAGACGCGCTCGCGCACATCGAAGGCGGTGAAGCGGATCTTCGATTCGCCGGACAACCCGTCCGACGAGCGAAAGCACACCGTGCATAAAAAGCCCGGATTGCTGCTGCGCTCGATAATCTCGGTGCGCGCGTACTGCACCCAAATCTTGCTCTGGGGCATGTACACGTCGACGACGAGCGTTGGATTAGGCGGTAGGCCGTGCGCATCGCAAAGCAGATTGTCGCAGGCGAGCGACACTTCGCAGAGTGGCAGCTCGGAGAGATCTATCGAATGCGTGCGTTGCAACCGCCACATATTGATATCGATGTTCGGCTTGTGTGTGCGCCGCCGCTCGATACATTGGCGCAGGGTGTGTAATTCGGCGCGTATGCCTTCATAGCTTGCGGCGCGAATGGCGTCCATCCAACTGATGCGCTCCGTTTCGGACGAAGCTGCCAACGACTGACACAATCCGCCATCGAACACTGGGTGAGCAAATTATTCAAACAATGAACTAATCGAATCCAATCAAATTATGTACTAACAAAGGCGCGCAAGGTGCAGAGAATAATGTTTACCTAAGTAAAAGGGAAAATTGCCTTCGCTAGGCAGCGGCGCCGTTGCCATGGGTGGATCCAACCGCACCTGGCATTGCTCCAAGACAACAACGCCGATCGGCTCGGACCACGGATCCTTGCTCTTGAAGTAGAATAGTAAATTGCCGCGCAGTCGACACCACCGCTCTAAACTGACTGCGGACACACCACAACAACAACGAATGTCAACTTAATCAGTGCCGCTAACGAACTGCGAAACTGGCTTGTTTGATGAACTAATATAAACATGCGACTACAGAGGCAAACAATTCAGCGACATCGTACGTTCACATAGGTCGCACTGACAAATAAAAAACACAATATCGCCATATTGCGAACACTACGTGGAAAAACAAGTGTCAAAAAAAGAAGGCGAAGAATATACCCATATACCATTCTCAAGACAAGGACCAAGGACTTATTACACCAAAGTGCGCACTTGGATCCGATCACCGTTTACGTACGATACACATATTAGAGCATATTTGTAGTTAAAGAAATAGTCGGTGACAAATGAGACAAAGAAAGCAGTTGTTTGTTAAGTGTAAGTCGGTGAAGTGTGAAGAGCGTTATTCATTAGTGGTGCGAATTATGTGTCATGTTTTCAGTATTTGGTGGTATCGGTTGGTTTGATATAGTCATAGTACCTTTACTGGTTCCCCCCACACAGCTCAGATTACGAAGGCGCTTTTTCTCTTTTTTGCTACCTCTTCCTGTAAGATTAATTCAGTCGATGATGATGATATTCACATATGTTAAACACCCGCTGTCGCATCACATATCTTTGTATCATAAAAATTCATTATGGCATTATATTATGTATATACAACACGATCGTCTAATTTAATGCCAAATGTCTCACGAACGCCGACGATGTTATAATTATATAGTTATTCCCGCATGCGTCTCGTTAAAAACAACTTTCGAACGGTACTCGGCATTACGATAAAAAGGAGACTATAATAACTTGCAGTTTAGAATAACAAGTCTTTTTAATCGTCATACACTGCATTACGCTAATCCAAACCATAACGTTTACGGCGCGCGCGAAAGAAAGTGTGGATGAGCGCCGTGAGAAACTTGGCATAAATCTGGTAATATAATTAAAACCATTCCACAACATTAAAATTAAATAATTAATCATGAGAAAAAACACACCGAATAGAAATGCAGCATGCAGAAACACACGCGTAAAACGCATTTATCAATGCGCGGTAGGTTGATTTCATTCTATGATATGCGCAGCATACACGTATGGTAGGTATTTAGGCGAAAACGTGCATGCTCTGCACATAGTTCAACGTGAGTTATACTATTAAATGCGCACACAATGACACGCATCATGCGAAATGCCAATAAATCGTACAATTCGCCAGCCGTTAAGCTATTCGACGCAGGATTAACGGTTATAAATTTTAGCTGTGCACCACAGATAGACGCTCTATTCTAAAACGTGCAAATGAATGGTCGCGGAACGTTCATACTACGATAATATCACTAATCTGTATGATTTGAGGTCATTTTTTTTTATTAATTAATTGACTGTTTGAATCATTGGCCAAAAAAAATGGTAACAAACCCGACTTGAAAATTAATGGTATGCTTCGCTACAGATAAGATAACGCTGAGGCGTTCCTCAATTTCAACACATGACTTCGACGTACGTGAAATAGTACAAACATAAATTAAAATTTATACGCGAATATGTAGATTGAAGACGATAAATGTCAGCTTTAAGGCCATGCCAGAATCACGATTAGTGTTTCAATCAACAATGAAGTCGTAAATGTTCCGACAAATAAGTGAAATGCAGACGTTTCTCGACCGGACACGCGGTAGCGGATTGCGTCCTAATAAGTTCCCGTTGCGGTTTCGTGAAAACCAACCAGTTGCGAGGCTCGAATGCCTCATTGCTATGCCGCGCGCATGCATGCCGCCCACTCACCTTCCGACTTCCGAAAGAAACCCTCCTGCCGCTCGCGAATGCATAGTGCGCCTTCCTTTTCGAATTTGCTCGAGGGTTGTGTCGCCAGTGCTTCCAGCTCCTGCTTGTTGAAGCGCATTGTTCACGCGTACATCATAACATCTGTAAATACATTGAGGATTGAGTTCATCTCATCGATGGATTCTTATAACTTATCGGCATGCGCAAAGAATATAAGTAACGATCGGAATGTTGATTTCACAATATACAGCTCCAACATGGCATGGATAAACAATGTTCGATTTGCCGGTGCTTATTTATTTAGCGCATGATGTAAGCTGGAAGCTAAGCTAGTATTTTTTTCATCAACCGCACGATATTACGTGCGTTCGATTTGCGTATCTAACTGCTGGCCGGAATTAGGACGAAATTTGAATGAGAATCTTAATACAAATCAAACACTTATTCTATCCAGCGGAATTCTTGCCTCATCGGCCTCATCGCATATGCATAAACAAATCGAAATAGTTTCTATAATAAATATCGTGTGCGGCTGGCAAGCCATCAACGAGAGGTTTCTAATATCGAAGTGGGTTTACGTGCGGCAGCAACGCTCCTCTACAAATTGAAACCATCTCTTATTGATTGAGAAAAGTGGGATGATTAAAATTTCATTCGTGGAGGAAAAGAACCTTTGCACACGCAACACGATCGCCGTGTGAGATGGCAAATTGCAATTTCAAGGAGCGGTCAATCCCAACCAGCACGAACAACAAGAGAATGCCAGCTCACACACATCTTACTCCTATCCCAAAGAACAAATGATCATAAATAACTTAGAATATTTTATTAAAAATTCATTATGCATTTGGGAAATATGCTAGAGAGCGGCCGCAGTACATGAGCACGTAAAATACCTGCGCTCGTGCATAGACGTCGTCATTTATTTTATTTATTGCGAAAATATTTTCCGTTTGCCCCGGTCTGGTATAAGCCACCTGTGCGCTATGCACCTGCTGAATAGCTATATGAAGATCGTTATCTATCGCAGGGCAGGGGCGCACCGCAACGATAAGGGGATGGGAGGGTGTAATTTATTGTATTTACCTGCTATAGGAAGTGCGCCGATTTGATGCTGTGCGAGCACATCTTCTAGAAACGCGGAATCGATTGCGTTTCGCGCACGTCTACATACGAATTTAGCCGCACGATTTCGAGGTGAAGGTGACGAAAATGTTCCGCGGTTCATCGCCACGAACAAATTATCTACGTGCACTCATCTTCGGATAGTAATCGTCACTTTGATTATGAATCACAGCCGTCTTTTTCATGCACTCGGAAAGATTGGCACAGTAATCGCTGCGCGTGTTTATTATTTTCGCATTAGATGCAGAAAGGTTGATTAGAATTCGTGTTATCAGCGCGGTTGTAAGACGTGTGCAGCAGAGAGGTGTTCCGCGAGCAAGAAGACACACAGAGAGCCGAGCTAACAAACAACCGACTGGCCGCTTTGCTGCCGCCTTGGTTAGCACTTGCTTCGCATTCGCACGCACGGTGGCTTTCGATTCCGCCAGCGCAATTCGCGAATGAAGCAGCGAGTGCGTAGGCGGCAGGCGCGCACTACATGAAAGGCAGCCAAGGCAGCGTTGCCAAACCTAACTTTCACAGTCTAATAAAACAGCAAATAAAAACATGTTTCATGTGATACCGTAATAGTTATGCACAGCAAAATTAAAACTGCATGATTCGGATAAATTTTGCGTAATTCCATCGCGATAATAATATGTAATTGAAATCAAGCAAGCAGCACTTGGTAGACTGTCACTTTTGCACTCTTTCGTCGCTGAAAGCAGGCTGAAAGTATTGACAAACATTCAGTGCTTTGCGTGCTTTGTTTACTTCGGTAATCGAATTAATCAGCGTAACTTTGTTATTTTTGATAAACCATGACGAGACACGCCCGAAATTGCACAGCAGGTGCTGTTTATACGTATCACGAGAAGAAAAAGGACGCGGCAGCTTCTGGGTACGGCACCAGCTCGAAGCGATTGGGCAAAGACTCCGTGAAGGACTTCGACGCCTGCTCGCTATCATTACAGCCGTGCAGAAACCCAGTGATAACGTAAAACATGATCATTATTAATGTGCCAACACCCCCAATAACTAGATTTTATATTACAGCAAGGATGGTTATTTGTTTGACAAAGAGGTGATTCTACAATATATTATAACAAAGAAAAATGAACACAGCAGGAAGCTGAAGGAGTATGAGAGATTGAAGAAGAAGGAAGATGAAAAGTTGGAGCATGAACTCATGGAAGCTACTGATAAGAAGATCAACAATTTTCTGAACACTGAGAATAACATTGTGAGCAAGCCCATTGATGGGTTTAGAAAGGAGGAAGCAGAGAGTACCTCAATCTCCAATATGTCGAATGGAAAGAATATGGAGTTGCCCAGTTATTGGGTGCCTGGACAAATGAAACAGGCAGACAAACCCAAATTGGAGAAACCAGTAAGACTTCTGAATATCTGAATTACTTGAATTACTATTATGTATTTTGATTTCCAGGATAGCAAAATTCCATGCCCTGTTTCTGGCAGACCAATCAAAGCAAAGGATTTGATTCCTGTGAAATTTACAGAAGTAAAGGACCCAAGTGATAAAAAGTCACTGATTGCTAAAGAAAACAGATACATGTGTGCTATCACTCATGATATACTTAGCAACAGTGTGCCTTGTGCTGTTTTGAAACCAACGTAAGACAAGCCCCACATCATTAATACTATTTATAAAAGATTATTTTCAGTGGTGATGTGGTCACAATGGATTGCTTAGAGAAGATAATAAAGAAAGACTGGATTCACCCATTAACCGATAAAAAATTGTCCGAGAATGATATCATAGTTATGCAAAGGGTGAGATTTCCACACATTTCTAAACAATTCAATGAATAAGTGGATTATTTCAGGGTGGAACCGGCTATGCTCAAACAAATGAAAAATTGGAAGGCAAACATGAACGTCCTGCATTACAAGTGTAGCGAAATATTATTAAATGAGTTAAAAGAAATTCTTTGCTTTATTTAGAATTTCCTCTCCCACATTATAATGCTTTCCACCTTCTAAATATGGGGGAGTGAACTCCCTATATGCCAAACAAACTCTCCTGCTTGTAATATCGTCTCTTAAAACTTGATGTTCCCAATCATAACGAGGAGATCCATACAAGACTAGTAAAGATTTCCTAGGCATTGGAATTCTAACAATTGGTCTTTGTGGTAATGGATTCACCACATAAACCTTGCTATCCCCATTGCTACCATCCATGCTATTAATATTAGACACCACACTTGGATAAGATGCTACCTCAGATAGATTATATCCATCTGGTTTTGAATTAGTAGTCATTGTAAGAACAGAATCGGACAATAAGTTAACAGTGACAATTCTTTCCCCCCATATCCAACAATCATCAATGTGTGGATCTATAGCTGCCCCCCTTAAAGGGTCATATTCTAAAGTGCATTGTTCAATTGTTTTGAAACCACTTAGAATATCAACAGCATTTAATTTTGATTGAATGAATTCTAAAGAAGTAGGGAACCCGTTAAACTCTCCAACCTTAATTTTCTTCTTTTTAAAGTTGCACTTGGGACCAAAATTCTGCTTCCTCCTGCCACTCTGAGATAGATCCCAAGGAATGGCATCAATTGCATTCAGGGCTTCTGATTCTTCTTCATCATTCAGGAACTGCAGGTCAATATAAACACCGGGGTAGTCGATAGAATCTCCGGAATGATGTGGATGTTGCTGGTAGATGTTGAGATCCCATCCTTCCCAAGCTTTATCACAAAGTGGGCAGTACACGTAAGTGCCGAAATCTTTGTTTAAAGGCAATTCTTTTGCTAGGCCGTGCTCTGTTTCACATAGCAAGCACGTTCGGCAGCCTTTGCAGCCACATGGACGACACGTTTCCATTGCGAGTTGGCTAGATTTAGAATGTAAGGAATATTATAACAGTTCGAACATGTTAAGCAAACATACCTGTAGTGAATCGACCACTACAGCACATTTAGCAAAATGCAGAATGCAAAGAATCGGAAGAATCTTATCAGACAAAACGAAAAGCGACATGAGATTTCACGAATTTCACGTACAAGTGAATTAGTGGTAGTGCGTGACCGGCGTGACCGCAAACATATGATTACAAAGCGCCAAATTCTAAAGTTTCTAAAGTTTTATGAATTGCAATTCGATGCAGGAAAATATTCGCGCAACAATATCTACGTGTTGGCAATATAAAAGAAATGCGCTTATATAAAATCGCCATATAAAACAACCACTATATTAATTACCGAAAAAACATACATGATCGTACATTTTGATCCCAGGAATTATAAAATTCAATTGCAGTTATGCACATCTCGTATGACATCACCACGCGAATATTAAGAGGCGCGCACACGATAAGTACAACTGATTTACTAGTGCCTTCTTTTACATGTAACATAAGTTCTCACAACATGTTTATTTTCAATCGAATTCCATGCATATTGTGACAAAACGATAATCCAGAGCATGATAAAATCCCCCAATTAATTGCATTCACACTCAACAATCAATAAATGTCGAGGTGCGCCAACAGTTCCCCGGTTTGGATCGGAAATCAGTGGTTTGCAATTGCACTCGTAACGCGTAGATATTTGGACGGTCCAGACATCGAAAATCATAAAGAATTGATATTGACAGATAATGACATTGATAAAATATAGAGCAAATATTTAACAATTATTAAATATATGTATAGATACAACTAATTAATATAAAACAAATAAACAAATAATCATCCGACCAACGAATCAATAAAATTTAAAATATTCTTTTTATGTACGTATGTATAGATAGTTGTGGAATGTATTGCAGTCTCCAAGTAATAGACTTAATTTGCTGTCAATTCATTTATCTGCCGTTTCTCAAAAGTTTCATATCATCTTCGGATCATGTATTGCATACGCTCCGCTTCAGATCACGCTCGATCCGCATGTGTTGAGTTCCTTACCTTACCAGTAGATTCAATATATTACACGCTAGTATTATCGCTATATTTACATAATCTTACATTATGGAAGAAATTCGGTTATTTGCACCGCAAACGCCTTACAAATCGCATCTCGTCAACGGTCTCGTTCGAGTTTAGCTCGCTTCGCAAATCATCGCATATGCATTTGTTTTGTGTGTTTTCTTTCGAGTGTAAATGGCACTTTGGTTTTCCATTCTGTAAAATGTGTTGTTGCTGGTTTTATTTTCCAAAATCAATGGGAAATGTAGTAAACGAAATGCTTAACCTTTTTCTTTCTTCATTCTTCTTACCTCATTCATACTTCACGTCACCCCTATTGATCGCCGATTTGATATTCGATTCGATTCAGTAAATATTATACTCACAAGCACACCAATAACTCTTTAAAAAAATAATTTCACATCTCTCCAGGTTGTTAGTGTTCGCAGCATTGCATCATTAAATATATAGACATGTTTTGTTCTTCTTTCTATCTACATCCTATATCGTTCCGCATAGTTTAAAGAGACGCAGAATGATCTCTTGATATATGTTTCAGTAAATATCAATCTTCCACAATGTCGCCGGCATTCTCCTTCCAACATTTTGGTATAAGACTCAAATGTACATTCGTTAAAAGTTACGTAACAAGTTATGCGCGTAAGAAATTAAAAAATAATTAGGAATCCTCTTCATAATACGTACGTTAGTGTTCCGCTCTCGCAAAACGTAATTCAAACTTCCGATTCGTCAACGAAATAATATATGCTTAAGACTGCGGGACTGATTATTGCCTTCCTTCTTCCAATGCGCGCCTTGAGTTGTGTGGCGCGCATTGCATTTCACTCGTATGCAATCACTTTTTCACATAGTGTGTTAGTACCAACTTGTATAAATAGTTTAATGAGGGTATATACTTTAATTTAGGTATATATCAGCAGTCTTCTTCCACCAGCTTCTGCGTATCTTTGCCGGTGTCGTGCGCCGGATCCAGCTCACGGTGCCGGATGTTGATCTGCGGCGACGAGCGATGGATCACACTTGATGGCGCCAGAATTGCACTGGGCGGCTCTGTGAATGTGTCGCTCTTCGATTTGGTCACGTCGACAGGAACTTCGTATAATGCTAATGCAAAAATATAAATATAGGTCTTAGTAGTTTTTAGTTATGGGCGTAATGTACCTGAGCTGCCATTTCCGGTAGTATCCGGATTACCACCCTGCACCGCGTCATACATCGGATTATGGAAATCGCGATTCTTATTGCCGACCGGATCCAAAGTGTATGCCACATCCATGGGTTCGACAGATCCGGTCCCATTGCTCCCGCCAAACGTGTTGGGTCCAAACTCAACGTTAGTGCCTTGTCGGAATGAAACGGTCTGGCTGCTTGAAAGGCTTCCCAAACTTCCCTTACCACTATAAAAACAGTAGTATTAAATAGATTGCTAGTTACTTCATAATGGGAACATACAAAGGTCGTTTTCTGATAAAGAACCAAACTCCGGTTGCGGCACCGACGAGCAGCAGAAGAACCACGATCGGGATAATAATGGCGGCAGTGTTGGATCCACCGCTGAAGCGACTATGCGCCGTGTGTACTTCGCAGTAAGCGCCGCTGTAATCCTCCGGACATTCACACGACAAGTCCGCGGTGTCGGTCTCCCTGCACAAACCGCCATTCTGGCATACGCAAATGCGTGGCAGTGGTCTTGGCCGTTCCGCGGCGGCGTCGCAAAGTATTTCGGCCTTGCTGCGATGCGGTGGCATTTGTGGCGAATCGGGGCACGAGCAGCGATGGCCACCCGGCACCAGCAGGCACAGATGCGAGCATTCGTTATTCCTGCATGGGTTACCAATGGTCTTGTTGTAACGCAGTCCGTGGTACACTTTCACGCCTGACGGATTGACCAAATCGCGTTGGATCGTCACAGGCACACCGCGGCCGAATTTATCCTGCCGCAATAACTCGCCCGTGTCCCTTGTGACCCAATACAGACTCGACTCGAAGACGTCCAACGAAATCGGGTGCTTCAAAACTTCTCCCTTAAGTATGGTCTTGCGATTGGTGCCGTCATACTTCATCGTTTCGATGGTATTAAGTTTCGTGTCGACCCAGTAAATAGTGTGATCCATGGAGTAGTCCACAGATAGACCAGTGGGGTGTCGAATATTCTCAGTGATCAGTGGTCGTCGCTTGGAGCCATCCATCCAGGACACTTCGATCTTCGGCGCCGATCCCGAATCCGACCAGAACATGCGGCCCAACTGTGGATCGACGACCAGCGAAGTAGGACTCTCCAAGCCTACATTGACCACAGCCCGTCGATAACGACCGTCGGTCTTTGCCACCATTACACGTCCTTTGGGCTTGGAACCAGCTCGATCAATTTCAGTCCAATAGAGATTATCGCCCACCCAGTCAATGGCCACCGCGGTCGGTTTGCTGTTGCCCTTCATGTTCAAGTCCTGCGCGAAGCCAGTCTTCACCTTGCCCTGCATCGCGTTCACCATGTACGATCGTTTGATGGTCTTATCGTAGCTGTCCGCCCAGAAGATGATTTGCGAGTCGGGATTGTAATCCAGCGCTTCAATGCGTTTCTCCTCGCTAATCACATCGAGTTCGTCCTGGTCTTGCAGGGTGTAGGCGCGTATCTCAGGTCCGTTCGCAAACAGTAGCGTGATCTCATTCTCTTCCGCTTTGCACACGCCCGACAATCCATCAGAGAGCTTAAACCCGCCCAGACAGTTGCAGCCGTACGATCCGTTGAAATTCGTGCAAATCTGCGAACAGGTATGCGCGCCGGTCATGCATTCGTCAACGTCCTGACACTTCTTGCGGTTCTCCTTCGATATGATATATCCGCTTCGGCAGACGCATATGTAGCCGCCGTCGGTGAGATTCATGCATTGATGCTCGCAGCCGCCGCGATTGCTGTCCAAGCACACGCTATTGTGATGACAGCCCAATTCGTCCGATCCATCACCGCAGTCGTCGGCAAAGTCGCACACCTGCGCCCGATCGATGCATTTCTTATTCGCGCACTGGTATTCGATTTGTCCGTTGCACGGCTTGTGCTTGGTCGCGCACAGCGTCATGTTGTTCTCGTCCGAGCCATCACCGCAATTGTCCACGCCGTCGCATAACTGATATTTCGCGACGCACCGATGATTGGCGCATTGGAAGCGGCGCAGCGTATCGCAATTGAAGTTCGTGCACAGCGCCGACGCTTCGTCGGAACCATCACCGCAATCGTCGGTACCGTCGCACAGATCGCCTTGGCTGATGCATAGATGATTGTCGCATTGGAATCGCGATTCGGGGCAGTAGCGACCGCCCGGATAGCGCGGCGGACAGTTCATCTCGTCCGACATATCGCGGCAGTCACGGTCGCCGTCGCACCGGAAGTACGACGCAATGCAGTGGCCGGAAGCGCATTGGAATGTGCCGTTCTTACACTGATACCCGCTGCAACCGACCTCATCCGTGTTGTCGCCGCAGTCATCCTCGTGGTCGCAACGCCAACGATTCGATATGCACTTGCCGTTTTTGCAGCGGAACTCCGATTCGGAGCACTCCCGATAGCTACCCTTGCACAGCGCATCCGTTTCGTCGCTGCCATCGCCGCAGTCATCGGCAAAGTCGCACGTCCACTGCTTCGGCACGCATCGGTTGTTGTTGCATTTGAAGTCCGTCTCCGAGTTGCAGCTCGGGCAGTTTTGCGGTAGTTCATCGGAGCCATCGCGGCAATCGTCTTTGCCATCGCAGAACAGCCACTTCGGAATGCAGCGGTAGTTGGAGCGTCCCGGACAACGTTGCCAGCCGGTCGTGCAATTCTTCTGGCGACAGATGTATGCCGGCTCATCGGAGTCGTCTCCGCAATCGTTATCAAAGTCGCACATCCACAATTTCGGTATGCATCGCCCGTTCTTGCAAGAAAACTCTGTATCCGGATCACAGGCGCGCCGGTGGCAAATACTTGGATCTTCATCACTACTATCCTTGCAATCCGCATCGCCATCGCACTTCCAACTGTCCAAAATGCATCTGCCGTTGGAACGACATTTGAACTCTAATTCGGGGCAAGGCATGTTACAATTCTGTTCATCAGACCCGTCACCGCAATCATCGGTACCATCGCAGATCGTGGCCGAAGGCGTGCAATTGCCGTTTTTGCATTGGAACGTACCCGCGCGGCATTGCCTCGGCGGGCAGGTAGCCGGTTCGTCCGAACCATCCTTGCAATCCTTCTCTCCATCACACTGCCAGAACCATGGTATGCATTTCTCATCATTACCACCGCACGTCCATTGCCCAGCCGTGCAGTTCGCGATGCAAGTCTTTTGATCGTTTGCCAGATAATACTGATTCGGGCATGCGCATTTATACGACGTCTCACCCTCCTCGCCGTAACCCTCAACGAAATAATTGGCGGCCGACGGTGGCGAAATCAAGCACAAATGCGAGCAGCCGCCATTATTCGTGCCGCACGCGTTCGTGTACGGCAGCTGCCGCAGCCGATGGTAAACGTGCACATCGTACGGTCGATGCGTGGTGTTGCGCAAGATGGTCAGATCATGTCCTTTGTACTTATTCGCGCGGCTGATTGCCTTCAGATTCCAATCCGACCAGTACACGTAATCGTCAAACAGCGACAGTGCAAATACATGCGGCACGGCCGCGCCGGAAACGACAATATGCCGATTGCGTCCCTCCAAGTCGGTGAACGCGATGTAATCCAAATGCGCGTCCGCGTAATAGATGCGATCCGTAAAGTAGTCGATTGTGAGCGCATTGGGCCATGCAATATCATCCTCCCACGTGCGGATGCGCGTAAAGTTCGTACCATCCATGCCGATCTTACCGATGTACGCTTGCAAATGCCAGGAGGTGAAGTACAAGTAACCCGTGCCCGGATGCACGACGAGCGCACGCGGATCGGGAATGCCCGTCTTGAGCGTCTTACGACGCGTGCCATCCAATTCGGAGACGTCGAGATTTTTCGAATGACGATCCAGCCAATACAACTTGCGACCGATCCAATCAACGGCAATGCCCTCCAATCCGTGCGAATCGTGCCGTATGACCGGCTCCTTTTCGCCGCTGCCGCCGATCGTCGAGCGGAAGATCGTTTTCGCCGTCACATCGGCGAAATACAGCTTCTGATCTTGATAGTCGTAATCAATAGCGACCACATTGAGCAGGTCTTGATGAACGAGATTGTAGGTATGTGCATCGGCCGATATGTTCCGAATGTAGTACTTGTTGGTGAAAATGAGCCACGGTTCGGTTTTGTCCTTACGCTTGCACGTGTGTTCATCGTTTTGACGTTCGTAATATTGCTCATTGCACTTGCAATAGTATGAGCCGGGTGTGTTTGAACAATATTGCGAACACACGGCGGGCGTTTCAATACATTCATCAATATCAATACATGCTTTGTTGTCATTTAATAATCTAAAATAAAGAAATTGAAATGTTAGAACCGTCTTCCCTTCAGGATTAAATTAGAAACATACTTGTAGCCTTGATTACATTCGCAGTAATATCCAGTTGGTGTATCGACGCATTTATGTCCGCATTGATGTATCTCAACTTTGGCGCATTCATCGACATTACAGTGGGCTGGCTCATCAGATTCATCAGCACAATCAGGCACTTTGTTGCAGACCAATTGGTAATCGATGCATTGGCCATTATTACAAGCAAACTGCCCCGGCGTCTTGCAGGTATTATTTTCTTTTTCTGAAAAACGCACATTGTGAACCACGCAAATAGAGTTTGCGTGCAACGAGGAACTTACTGCAATCAACTTCGTCTGAATGGTCGCCGCAGTCATCCTCCCCATCGCATCTGTACAGCTTCCGAATGCACTTAAAGTTCTGGCAGCTGAATTCCGCCGACGAGCATGTCTTATACTTGGAGTTGCACTCTTTGCCCTCATCGGTGCCGTCGCCGCAGTCGTTATCATGATCACATAACCAACCCTTATTGATGCAGCGCCCATTCGCGCACGTAAACTGATCGTCGGAGCATGGCGATGGCGTCGCGCAATTGTGCAGCGTCGAATTCTCATCGGCCCCATCGACGCAGTCCGGATCGCCATCGCATAGCCATTTACGCGGAATGCACTGCGCGCGACCCCACGCTTTATTTGCCTCGCAGGTGAACTCCGTCTCGTCATCGCATCGCCGGTCATCTGCGATAAAACACGATGCTCGTTGCGACCCGCATAATTTACATAATTTGCAGCTACTTACTGCACTGATGTCGGTTATCCTCGTCGCTGTTATCAACGCAATCGTTATCGCCGTCGCAGATGTAGATGCGCGGTATGCAGTTGCCGTTGTCGCATGTGAATAGATCGCCGAAGCACGTGCGGCCCTCGCTTTTGCAGTACTCGGGCGGCTCGTCGGCGCCGTCGCCGCAGTCGTCGTCGCCGTCGCAATACCACGTCGCCGGAATGCAGCGATGGTTCGGACACCGGAAGCTGTTCTGTGGGCATGTGCGTTGAGCGCAGTGCAGCGGGTTCTCATCAGAGTTATCGCCGCAATCGTTGTCGCCGTCGCACAGCCAGTACGGCTCCACGCAGATGTTGGTCTTCTCGCATTTGAGATGATTTACGGGGCACGTCGTGTTCTGCGGGCAGCGCTCGTGCGTCTCATCCGAGGTGACGTTATCTTTGCAGTCATTGATTCCGTTGCACACCTAATTGATAATAGCAAAACTCTCGCACATAGAATTTACTCAATAAATGGCAATTAAAATTCTCATACTTGATTCATTGGAATGCAACGATGATTGGCGCAGGTGAATTCGCCGGGCGCGCATGGCGGATACATGCAGTCCACTTCATCGGACCCATCTTTACAGTCGTTCTCATGGTCGCACTTCCACGATTTGAATATGCAACGCCCGTTGTTGCAGCGGAACTCATTCGGGGAACATGAATGGAAAGCTAAGGAGAGTTCAAAGAAAAATGTAATCATGTTCAAAAAATAAAACAGAAGCGTAGACGACTTACAGCAGTAATTCGTGTTCTCATCGCTGTTATCGCCACAATCATCTTCGCCATCACACGACCACATCCGGCTGATGCACTTCCCATTCGCGCAGTAAAACTTGCTCGAATCGCACGTGTTATTCTTCGGCACGCACATCCTGCCCTCATTCACCAACTTTGTGCTATCATCGCACTTGCACTCAGCAGTGCCATTCAATCCCGGATGACAACTCTTCGCGCATCCACCATTATTGATATAGCACGGATTCACCTTGCATGTCTGCCGCAGGTTGGAATACACTTGAATATCGCGCGGACTGTCCTCCAAGCGCTTCACCATCTCAATCATGTTCGCGCCGGTGTGCTTCTCGGCGCGATACACGCCGCGCAACTGCAGATCCGTCCAGTAGATATGCCCCCGAAACACGGTAATCGAAAACGGATAGATGGTCGCCGATATCAGCACCGTGCGATTATTGCCATTCAAATCGGAGCGCTCGATCATTTCGCGCACGGCGTCCGTCCAATACAGCATATTATCTTCGTAGTCGATCGCTAATCCCGACGGCTGCGTCAGATTCTTATCGATAATCACTTTCTTCAGCGAACCGGCCATTGTCGTGCGGAAGATCTTGCCCAACGTGCCAAACTTGCCCCAGTCCGTGTAGAACAGTGTGCCGTTGCACGGATCGATGACAATCGCGCGCGGTCGCTCGACGCGCGCGATCATCACCAAATCGGAGCCGTCCAGATTCATCGCGTAGATGCTATGGTTCGTCGAATCCGTCCAGTACACCTTCTTCTGCGTCCAATCGTACGCGATGCCCTCCGGATTGATGCCCTTTGTGATAATGTTGTTGATCGAGGCGAGTGTTGGAGCCGCCGCCGGCATCGACGCGATGCGCGCCCACGGGCGTATCTGCGTGAAGAGGATCGTCTGGTCGTCGTGATCGAAATCGATGCCCACCACGTTCGTCAAATTCGAAATGGGCTTGAAAGGCACCGTGTTCACCTTCGGGTCGAGGCCGATCGCGCGGATTTCCGTGCGCGTCGAAAACACGAGATATTCATTAACGGAGTCGCACTTTTTGCCGTCGGCTGCCAGCCGGCCGGTGGCGCAATCGCACTTGTAGTTAAGCGGATTGCTAATCATCTGCTCGGGTGGGAACGAGAAGCACAATTGATCGCAGCCGCCATTGCCGAGCTTGAAGCAGGGGTTCGCATCATCCGGCGGTTGGTTGGTGATGTCAAAGATAGCAATGTCGCGTAATTTTTGCAGATTTGTGCGCACCTTTGTCGGCCGATTAGTATCGCCAACCAATTTCGATGCTTTGAAGATGGTCATCAGATTGCGATCCACCCAATACACGTCGCCCATGTGCACGGCAATACCCATCGGGTTTGGCAGATTGCGGCGTATCATTTGACGCGCACCGCCCGTCCAACTGATCTTTTGTATCATATCCATCTTGGTGTCCACCCAGTAGACGTCGTGCGTGGACATGTCGACGGTCAAATCACGCGGTGTGCTGATACCGGATGACACCACCGGCGTCCAATTGCTGCCGTCGAGGTTCGCCTTGCCAATGCGCGGATATTGACCGTAGTCAATCCAATACAGCATACGTTTGAGTGGGTTCACGGCAAGTTCACGCGGGGAATCGGTGGTGGTCTTAATCAGCACCTTGCGATTGCTGCCGTCCAGCCATGCGACTTCTAAATAGTTCTCATGCGGAAAGACATTGGTGAAGTAGAGGTTGCCCGCGATCCAATCGATGGTAATGCCGCGTATCCCATTGCTACCGATGCCCTCCCGAATGATCGGTTGCAACTCGGTGCCGTTGGGTCGAATACGAAAGATGCCGTTCCACGTGCCGCGATTGAACTCCACCCAATAGATCCAGTTCTCCGCAAAGTGGATATCCGTATGGAGAATGTGATGGCCGGGGCCTGCAATGGGCACCATGGCTTCGGCGCTATCTTTCAGACTGTAGCCGCGCGCCATGTCCAATTGCGCCACCACTGCAAACGTCTTATATGGCACACAACTAATCTCGTTCTCCTTGCGATAGCCGATGTTGCATGCGCACATTCGCGACCGCCCGGCGCCGGGCAGACAAATGTGATTGCATCCACCATTATTGATTAAACACGGATGCTCCACAAGCGAGCGCTTCTTAAAGATCGTGAACGTCTTCAGTTCCGACTCATTCTCCATAATGATGCGGTCGTTATGACCCTGCGGCAAATCGACGCGCACGAGTTTCTCATGCGCCAAATCCAGGTAGTACAAGCGGCTGTCCATCACAGCGAGCGCTTTCGGTCTGCCGATGGCGTCGTCCTCGCTTAGTAGCGTATGCGCATCGCGGCCATCCGTGTCCATCGCCCAAACTGCCGGCGGATTTGTTGAAGTTATATACAGCATTTTCTTTTCGATATCAATGGCAATCGCCTCTGGACTGTTCAATTCCTTCAGTGTGGTCGGACTGGAGCCGTCCATATTCACACGGCCAACTTTAGCGGGCACTCCATTGCCACCTTCATCAGTCCAATAGATACGTCCTTCGGTCGGATCGACGCACAGGCCGCGCGGCGATGATATCGAAGTCAAATTGCCATCGTTCGACATAATGATCGATCGATACTTGATTTTGCCATCGACTTTGATCACTTCCAAATTGCTCGCCGGGCGATTGCCAATGAACAGATTGCGGCCGAACCAGTCGAAAGCGATGACGGTTGGCGAACCCACGATGCCGGTGTTGGGGCCAAGAAACAGCGTTTTATTACCGCCTCCGTAGGGAGTCGAATAGATGGTACAGTTCTCATCATCGTCCTGTTTGCCTTCCACCCAAAAGATCGAATCTGTCTTGCGATCGTAATCGATTTGTAGTCCGTTATCGATGCCCACGATGGCCGTCAAATAGCCGGTGGTTGCGTCTCCCGGTGATAAGGACACATCGACAATCTGCGTGCCCTTCATCACCATTAGGAACGCGGATTCCTCCTCGATACAGCGACCATCACTCTCAGACCGGAAGCCAGCTTTGCATTTGCAGGTGTACCCTGAAGACGCGCTCGGCGACAGTAGACACAAGTGTTGACACGATGCGTTCAAACAAGGATTCTCCGACACCGGCTGTAGCGATGGATGGTGCACGTGGATGCTCAACGGTTGCGAAATCAAATGCGACACCACCGTTTGGTTATTACCCTTGAACTTGTGCGCGGACAGCACGCGATTAAGCTGCCGGTCGGTCCAATAGAGCGTGTCTTCGAACAGCGTCAGTGAATGCGGATGCAGAAGGTAATGGCTCGCCGCAAGTACTTGCTGCCTGCCCGTTCCGTTATAGTAGCAAAAGTCGATAAAGTCCAGTTTCGAATCGGCAAAGTACACGCGTTTGTTGGCCGTATCAAGCGTCAGGCCGTTCGGCCAGTAGATTTTCGTGTTGATGATTGTTGATCGATTTGTACCGTCCATGCCGATGCGCTCGATACGTGGGTTCTCGCCCCAATCGGTCCAGAACAGCCAGCGCGTGCCCGGAGACGGATCCAAGCACATTCCACGCGGTTGCGTGATGTTCTCCTTGACCAGCACAATGCGGTTGGTGCCGTTCTCTTTTGACACCTCGATCGTGTTCAGCTTTGAGTCCAGCCAATAGATATTGCCTCCGATCCAATCGTACGCGAGACCCTCGACGAGGTCCAAGCCGGTGTTGATCACGTCAATGGGATCAAAGCCACGATCCAAGCGCGAGATCTTTTTCAGTTTCATATCCGACCAGAAGATCGTGCCCGTATGCATGTTCGACGCGGTTGCAACGACATTCTCAACAATCAGTGGCACGCGTTCAAGGGCTTGCTCGTTCAGGTCGGCAACAAGAATCGAATGACGATTGGAAATGATCAGGAACGCGGCGCTGTGATCTATTTTAATAACGTCAATATCATGCGCAAAAAAAAGGGGGAAACGCAAATCACTTACTGAATGCTTTGCAGGAGTGCTTGTCAGGCTCAAGAAGATATCCACCGGTGCATCCGCAAAAGTACGAACTCTTGGTGTTTGTGCAGGTCTGGGAACAGAGGCCAGGTGGATCGCACTCGTTCACATCCTCGCATGTGTAATCGTCTTTGCTGAGCGTCTCGCCGGGTGGACACAGGCACAGTGGACCCTAAACAATAAACACAAATCGGGGGTAATAATCAAGAAACCCGATAAGTGACCATTAACTTACGGTCGGCGTCTGTTTGCATCCGTTCGTACACAATCCGCCCTGGTGGTCGCATTCAGAGAGATCGCAATCGGTACCTTCATCGGCGCCATTGGGACACTGCAGCTGACCGTCGCACACATTCGTCATATTCACGCACTTCTCCGTGACACCCGGACACTGCCACTGACCGTCCGGACATCGGAACGGTGGTCGCGTGCACGCATGCTCGTACCCTTCATCTGAGCCATCACCGCAGTCGTCTTTGCCGTCGCACACGTACGCCTTGAAAACGCACTTGTTGTTGTTGCACTTGTAAAAGTTGGTCGGGCAGAAGATCTCGCCGCAGGACGCGGGCTCGTCGGAGCGGTCATCGCAGTCGGGTGTGCCATCACAGTGCCAAGACTTGGGAATGCAAATACCGGACGATTCGCATTTGAACTGCTTTTCTTGGTTGCATTGGTCCGGTGCAATTGATGCTAGTTATAAAATGGATTAAAAACTTTCCGGTAAAACCTGGTCGACGGGAGAACTTACGACAGCCAAGCTCGTCACTACCATCGTTGCAATCTGGAATGCCATCGCATTTGTAGCTCTCCTGCACGCATTGACGCAGATCGGCGCATTTGAATTGACTAGCCAAGCAGGTGATCGGTGGGCAATCCTTTTCGTCCTGTTTATCGAAGCAATCGTCGTCGCCGTCGCACACCCAACTCTGAAAACCATTTAATAATTGCGTTTGAATGATGGTGATTGCCGCGGGGACTTGTGGGCAACAGATAAATATTTATCATTTTCATCAAGCACTCACTTGGGGAATGCAATGACCGGTGCGCGGACACGTAAACTGATAGTAGGCGCACGTCTTCTCGGCGCACGAGTCGCCCTCGTCGGAGGCGTCGCCGCAGTCGTTCTCGGCGTCGCACTTCCACGTGTTTGGAATGCAGCGGCCGTTGTCGCACTGGAACTGCGTGGAGCTGCACGTCACGTTCACGCAGCCCGTTTCGTCGCTAAAGTCGCCGCAGTCATTCTCGGCGTCGCACTTGAACGTCATCGGTATGCAGCGTCCCGACTTGCACTGGAATTCATTGCTGCCGCACGTCGGTTCTGCAAACAACACAGCGCGCGTAAAAACCCATTCACGCCACCAAATCCGTTTAGGCATTATATATTACTCGTGCAATTCTGCTCCTCGTCGCTGTTGTCCAAACAATCGTTGTCTCCATCGCACACCCACGATTTGGGAATACAACGCTGGTTGTTGCACGTGAAATCCCAAGCGTTCGGACACGCCTGCACCGGCGGCTCCGAATTCGGATCCGCCTGACACGTTTTGTCGTCGCCGGTCAATCGCTCGCCATACGGGCAGCCGCACTGCGCAATCAGTCCAGTGCCGACTTGCTTATTCGGCATGGCAAAGCAAAGTTTCTGACAGCCACCGTTATTGATACGGCACGGCTGAATCGGATCCACATGCTGTTCGCTCTCGCTGTAAATCTGCATAAAATCTCGATTTAGAGACTTTATCCGTGGCACTTCTTTCTCATCAAGTGGCCGAATCGATTACGCCTTACCTTTACGCCGTAGAGTCGATTCGTCTGCGGCTCCTTGACCAGCGTCTCCTCGTGGTCGCCGGTAATCTTGTGCAGCTTGATGATGGCGTCCAACCGCCAGTCGGTGATGTACATGAAGCTCTTGTAGATGACAATGCTGAATGGATGGCGGATGAGGCGTGAGCTCACCGTGCGCACGTCGGTGCCGTCCAGCGTCGAGTGCTGCACGTGGTCCAGCAGTGCATCGCACCAATACAGCCGATCCGTTTCGAAATCGATTGCGAGCCCATTCGGCCAGCCGAGCGTCACGTTCTTGAAGACGATCAAATTCGAGCCGTCGCTGAACGAGCGCGAAATGTTCGCCGGCCGGTCCCACTCGGAAAAGAATATATAGCCCTTGTTCGGATGGACGACAATCGCGCGCGGTCGCTTGAGGTTCTTGAGCAAAGTGCGGCGATACGTCACGTTGCGCATCGACAACACATTGAGCGTGCCCTTGCGACTGTCAATGTAGTATAAATTCTTCGACACCCAGTCGACGGCCAACCCCTCGACGCCCTCGTTTTGCGACGCCAGCACAATCTCCTTGGCGGTGCCGTTGCGGTGCACGCGGTAGATCACGTCCTGTAGCACATCCGAATAGTAGATTTGCTGGTCGCGCGCGTCAAAATCCAGCCCGACAAAGCGCGCACGCCGCGACACCACCGGCATCATTGCGTCGCTGAAGCCCTCGATGACGGGATTGAGCACCTTGCCCTTGATGAAGCGCTGCTGCGAGTACATGAGAAAGTCGCTGACGAGATTGCAATTACGCTCGTCCGTCGCCAGCCGCCAACCGATATGGCAAGCGCAGCGATAGCCCAAACCGGAAGTGGTGCGCGTGTTGATACACAAATGCTGGCAGCCGCCGTTATTGTTGCCGCATGGATTGGGGATTTTGATCTGATTGAGACGATGCACCGCCTTGATGCCGCGCGGTTCACGGATGTCGCGCATCTTGTAAATGGACTGAATGCTGCTGGTGCTTTCGAATTTGTCCACGGACATAATGCCTTGCTTAGTACCATCCGTCCAAAACACGCGATTCTCAAACAGCGCTAGGCGCGACGGATTCGGCACCGATTGCCCGCGGATGATCTGAAAGCGGCGCTCGCCATTGTAATCGACGGTATCGATGTAGTCGAGGAGCGAGTCGCACCAATAGACGCGTTTTGCAATGATGTCGACCGCAATGCCGGAAGCCTTGTAGGCTGCTTCCGACACAATAGCATGCGCATCGGTGCCGTCCATATTGGCGCGTACCACCTGCGAATTGTCGGCAACGAAGAGGTAGCCATAGAGTGGATCCAGTCCAATGTCCACTGGACTGGTGAGGTTGGAACCCAGCACAATCGCATGCCAGCGGCCCGTAAGCTCAAACACGTCAATCTTTTGGCCGATTGTGTCTGCAACGTAGAGTTTATCGCCGACCCAGTCAACCGCAATAGCCGACGGCATCCATGAACCAGGCAGGGAGATGTCCAACTCGTGCACCGTCGGAGCACTATTCGGTGGTGTCGTCATTTCTTGGGCATGAATCTAAACTCCGACCACATACCGTTGCCAAATCGACACAGTCTAAATCTAGCTAATCCCTACCTTCTTCGTTTTGATGTCGCTCCAAAAGAGCAAGTTCTTGGCGAAGCTGTAATCCAGCCCGCTGGCGCCGGTGGTGTTCGCCGCAACCTTCACATCCTCTCCGCGCGAGTTCATCCTGTAAATGGCTTTATCGTGCGCAAAGAAGAGGATCATATCGTTGGGATTGTTCGCAGCGCAGCGGTTCTTGTCCTGCTTCACGTAGCCGGAGGCGCACGCGCAATTGTAGCTGCCATCGGTGTTGGTGCAGTACTGATCGCAGAAGCCCCATTCGTTGCACTCGTTGCGATCCACGCACGTCTTGTTGTCGGCGTCCAACTTTTTGCCATCGGGACAATAGCATGCACCACCCGTCAGCGACGCTTGACACTTGTACTCGCAACCCAATGATGGGCAAGATAATTTCGCTAAATATATGCAAAGAAGAGTCGTTATGAATTTGGGATCGGATGCGCGTTACCGATGATTACGTACAACAAGCGGTTTCTTCATCAGCGCCATCTTCACAATCACGTTTGCCATCGCACAGCTGGCTCTTTGCGATGCACTTTGGTTTGCCATCGGGTCCACCTTTTGGGCAGAGGAATTTGTTATCCTGACAGGGAATCGACGTGCAGTTCAACTCGTCGGAATTGTCGTGGCAATCGTTGTAGCCGTCGCAGTGGAAGCCGCCCGGTATACACTGCTCGTTGGCGCACCGGAACTGCCCGCCATGACACGGGGGAAAATCTATTTCAATAGCGAGAGAAATGCGAATTCGTTATGAATGCTGCGAAGGTGACGCTTTACGGTCGATGCAAACGTACTGCATCCGATTTCATCGCTGCTGTCCGTACAATCGGCGTGGTGATCGCACTTTTTGCTGCTTTCGATACATTTCTGCCCGTTAGCGCACCGGAACTGATCCAGCGTGCACGCCAGCCCGGGGCAGCCTTCCTCGTCCTTCTTCGACCGGCAGTCGATGTAACCATCGCAGCGCTTCTCCTTCGGCACGCATGGGCTCGACTGCGGGCCCGATCCGTTACCGCAATGAAAATCGTCCGGCTGGCACTTTCGATAGACTGAGATTAATTAGGAAATTAGCAATGTTATCGGAGAACGAGTAAAGATGAACGGCTGCTCACCGCATTCAGTTTCGTCTGAGCCGTCGACACAGTCGACGAACATATCACAGCGATGATGAGACGGAAAACAATAAGTTTTGTTGAATATGTACTGTCGACAAGAGAGCTGGCCCTGATCGCAGTCGGGCGGCGCTGGAAAATTTAATATACGTCAAACGTTGTGCGAAAAGTGGAAAGTGAACAAAATTAACCGAACAATGCTTATTTCGATCTACATTTGTGATTTCAATACAACATATGTGCATAAATTGATATGATATAAATTTACAAAATGAAAACATTTAGTCTCTCATGTATTATAGTTTTATGCAAAGAAATGTTAAGGGCGAGAGAAAAATATAAAAGTAAATAAGGCATACTGTATCGATTCAATACATAGATATACACAATATAAGCGACGCCAACGTTGCGCCCATGTATATTCGTCAAGAATGAAGCGTGGAACATATTTCCTGACTTTCCAGATATTTCCCGGCATACGTCAAGCTTTCCCCCAGTATAGCGTGTGTAACGAGCCCCACCGATATGGTGAATGTGTATGTATATAGTGAGTATGGATAGTAGATTCGATATTGAATAGACGGCAAGATTCGCGTTTTGCATGCACATATTTTATTTTCAGCATATCGCATATTCGCGACGTCAAAGGTAAAGCAAACACACTGTTCAGTAACAATTGTTTGACACAGCAAATAAAAACCGGATGAAATCCTCTCCGATAATTAAAAAATACATACAAACACAAAAAACTTACGGCATGATTGAAATTCATCCTCGCCCTTCTCGCAGTCCTTGTGATAGTTGCACACCCACAGGGACGGTATGCACTTGCCCTCGGGGCACTGGAACATGCCCGGCGGGCACACAACCCCCGTCGGATCGCCACCTGTAAACCGACCATCAAACGCGCATTGTAATTTCCGTGCCTAGTTTCTCAAATTAATTAATTGCAACCTAATACCTATTACAAGTTGTATCGCTAATCAGCGATAAATTATTCCTCACAAGGGTTGCAATTGAATATGCATTAAATGCGAATGACAGTAATATCTGGTATAACTAATTGATAATGCGGAAACGGGAAAGGATTAACCACCGTTATAAATAATGGCAATTCAGCGTTCCTCAAAACTTTACCGAAATTTTTACCAGGTCGCAAAGAAAAAATTGCTGGTACATTAAAAATAAACAATTTTGTGCGTCGCAAATAGTTGTTAAATCTCGTACCTGGTCTCGGTAGGAAAGTTTGGAAAACGCTGAGATTTTAAAATTGCGACATGCGATATTTATCGGAAACAAACCCACTAACAAACAGGTATAGAGTATCGTTATCGCACATCGTAACGTAATGAACAGGGCGCATAAATCAGGTCGACATGATGCGTGCGTAAAACGTTTTAATTCGCCTAACGCTATGATCGCCGTAATGGAGTATTGCATAAAATGCCCATTGGCAATTCATTACGCGCGACCACGAGCGGCAACGACTACGCGCTACATGCGCGACCGGCTGAATTATCACTCGACCAGTGATTTACTATGCTTTACTATTATCTCCGGTGACAGTTGCACACTGCAGTTTACTCCATTTATAAATAGGCACATACAGCGCGACGCACTTGTTGTTATTTGATCTTGTGCAATTTATTTATAAGCAAATTCAAATATTAATCTGTTTTATAATTTATGGGTGCAGATTCTACCCTCTCTGATTACCAGATGATTTATATCCGACATCATCACTGACTTTCCCTATCAATTACAACCTTAATGAGCTCACCAAATCCATCGTGGCGCATTAATAACAAAAAGCGATTCGACACGTAGTTAAAACATACCTTGATGCTTGTAGCGATTATGAGTTTTGTGGTGGCAGGTGCATCCCATAGATCACGCATTCGATTAATACCAATACCAGTTTATCGTATTTATCAGCATTCACTCCAATCGGACGCATCATGTTTTGTGCACGTTTTGCAAGCAGGAGGTATTATAATGGTGTTTACGCTTCTAACGATTGGAAATTAAAGTGCATCGATGGATAAATACTCTTTGCCCGCGCTGCGCATCGAGTACTTTATTACCTGTTTATGCATAGTAAACTACGATGCTAATAACAGTTTACGGAACAATCCTTGAAATCCGCATTCGTGCGCTATGTCTACAGCGTGCCTAATATGTGAGAGGAACCTAAAGCCGGCGCAAAATGCTAATAATTAATAATACTGCCTGTACGAAAGCAATATTGAAATTCTACCGTAATTAGCAAATTTCTGTGCAATTATGTTTAATTAACACGATTATTATAACTCTTATCGGCAACGCCTCTCGCAAATCATGAGGGTTAATAAAATTTAATTGCCACTCGCAAATTACGGTTTCGTTTCCAAGAACAGATAAAATTTTGTTTTAGAGTTTGATTAAACAGCGAGTGCGATAAAAAAAACATCTCGCTTCTTGTGAGATTGAGTCTACAAACGTTTTAAAAGTGAAGTTTCATTACATCCTCTCCTTTCGGCGAGCCTTATAGGTACAGACATATATTCCACGAAAGGGCGGCAAAGTGAGGAAGGCAATGAAAGCGCATAAGAAAAATTAAGCAATTTATCGAGTTTTTACGGCTCGCCAAATAAACTCCTGACATTTGACTATAAAATCCTAAAGTGTATGTGTACACTATACGCGACTGGTGTGCGGCGAACGGGTAAAACCAAAACGAAAAGCCCGACTTCTGCATCGAGAAAAACCGGACGTAGGAAACGGACTCGACTGCAAATGTGAACAAGTAAAACCATGGGCGGGTAGGGAAAAAGAGGGCGGTCAATACGACGAAAACGAGTTGTATTTATTTCGAAGGGTAGACGCGGAAATGGCACGTCATCTTCATTGACGATTGAAATTGAAATTTTATCGGACCATTTAATATTTATGATGTGATTGCGATGGGGAGCACGTTGCCTATCGATTTCCCAGTTATTTCTCATGCGCGATATAATATTTAATTTGACACGATGGCAATACGAATATTACATCGACTAAAAGCGATTATGGTGTGGTGTTAAGATGCAAATATGCGCTCGCAACCTCCAATTCCAGTCATGTGGCGCGCATCAATTAAACGCCGTTGGCGTCGTGATGGCGCGCGAATATCAGCGATATTCAATTTGCAATGGAAATTGCGCACATAAAACACCAATAATAACCGTTTCAGGGTGGCGCGGTTGGCGACACGTCCCTTGCCATTGCCACTGCGCCGCGTTTGCCGATCGCGAAATGTTTTGTCGTCGAGACGCTCCAAATGCGCTCTGCGTGCGCTGCACACTTAATAGCTGCGAGAGCGAAATTTCATTTCATTGTTTCGTCAGTGATCGGCTGGCCCGCACGTTCACGTCCACGTCACGTTTTTTATTCAATTTTCCGCCTGTCAGCGATATTGACAACTTCGGGAGCGCGCAACTTAAGTGATATTCCACGTTATTCTCATTGCATGAAAGCGATCGCGAACATATAATCGCACTTGCGTCGTACATGCCGAGAGATGCAAAAGAAGAATACGAAGAAGATCCGACCGGGAAGATGAGCGCGCGCTCGCTGTAATTAAAGCAACGAAAGTTTGAAATTAATTTAAGTTGCTGAATGCGGCCGGCGCGGGGCGTCGATGATTGCCGGCGCTTGGTGGATTGATGGCGAACGAACGGCGTTGGTAAAATCGGCTCGTTATTTGTCGATCGTTGGCGCACTTATTTCGCGACGCAAAAGTTTAATTTTGGAAGTTTGCCTCACAAATATGTTAATTTCTAATCAGCGCGATTGCATCACAGCCGATGTAATTCGACGCGAAATAGATAGGCTCCTCGAAATATCTTGATGACAATGATTAAAGTGATAAAATATGGTTTCAAGCATTGTTCGGCGCGACCGCACCGAATATGCACCAAAACGTGAATGGCAACGCAAATGGGATTTTCGTAATTTGCGGTTGTACGGCGCCCAAAGGACGAAACCGGAATATAAAAGAGATTCGTTTATATCGGCCGACGCTCACACATTACCGGCTTTGTTCAATTACAAGTCGCGAATCGATAATTTGATGCTGATTGCATTCCGACGCCACACAATAACAAAACTCCAATTTTATATTATTACTGTTAAAGATATAGGTACGCTCCTTTTCCTTCCTCTTTGCACATCGAGTGTTTTTCTTTAATTTAAATTACTTTCCTTCCGCATCGCCGCAAAACTAAAGCCGCATTTATTTCCCCTGACGGTATGAATTTCATTCATTGAAATTCTCATTTCGCCCATTTTCGCAGTCTCTTATTCTCCGCAGCGCTCAGAGGCGAAAGATTACAGCTTCTCAGGTATGGAAGTGATAAAGTAAAGAGAAAGAGAGCAAAGTGCATAACGAGAAAAAGGCGCGCGCGTGCAAAACTTTCGGATGCTTTCAATCATGTAGTAGATTAACTAGCCGACAATGGACTTTCTTCGTCCGTCGTCGGTCGGAAGCGCTCCTCCTGTCCGCTCCGCATCGAATATACCCGGGACTCTCTATTATAACTTGTTATAACTCATTGCCCGTTGCGTCGTCAACCACCAGCCCACGCGCTCATGGCCGCCACACACCGACTTTTAAGTTTTAAGCCCAGGCACTCGCAACGGTTTCCACACCGGCCAACTTGCAAGAAAGTCTGCGGACTGTATAATTTTCCACTTTTTTCCACATTTATATGCGATACGCCGATCCGACCGCTTTCGCCGAACATCTTCTTTTGCCAACAAGTATTAAAAAAACGGCGCGCGGAATAAAGTACCGAATAAGTAAGCACGAGCACGATGGTAGGTATAGATATGAAGAATATATTTACTCAGGTGAAAGAACTTATGTGTGCTACATAGTCGCGTGCTTGTTTAGAGGAAATTATAAAAGTTTATCAAGTAGTTTTTCTTATATCAATTTCGTAATAACTTCCGACTCTTCTCTTCGGATACATTAGGGGACTACATCCGTAATTAAACTGCTTTCGGCAGAGTTTGTGTGTTTTGTTGCCATTTCACCGCCCATTTCAAGAGTGTAAGTTAACAGACTAGTAAGTCCCAACTTTATCAAAGTATCGTATATCAGAAAATTTGCCGAAGTAAAACGATTATAAATAAATACTTGAGTGCTACAAGGCTTACATCTATTAATCAGTACGTCAAAAAACGTACAATTGATGGAATCTCATGAAGGTAGCCCAATTCGTGAGCGTTTGAGGTACCAACACCGCATGCATCTGCAACAATGCATCTTCAGCGATCATCCCCACGGCGAATCTCAAAGGCAACCGCAAGCCGCAACAGCAACGCATTTGATGCAACCACCCACCGCCACTGATGCAAGTATTCCAGACGATAGCGTGCGCAGTGTAATCCTGCAGCCCTGGCGCCAAGCAATATAATGATCAAATATGTACATTATGCTGCAGCATTATTAAATTAATTACGTGCTACCAACGTATTCATCTAATCCGTATCCACTATGCATATATTAGCGTGTATACTCGACATAAAGACATTAAGCGAACGCTGTAACGCTGTAAGAAGCTGACGCACGAATGAGTTTGGATGCAGTCGCGTAATGCAAACCAGATCAGTTTCACGTCACAGGCGTGTCGACGTCGATATTGTTGGCGTTCTCCGATCCGATCGGCAATTTGTTTAGTACGCTGAAAATGCACTGCGTGGGCGTTTTGTTACGTGTTCACCAGCGTGGCGCTAATAACGGATGGGTGCGCGCGCAAATTTGATGTTTAGGGGTTTACGCCGGCCGAAGCCTTGCTGTGCATAATTTTAATTAAAACATTTTTGTATCAGCACAACACCGGGCGAGTATATATGCTGCCGATTTCGATGTTTAATTAAAATCCCGCCGAACCAAAGACCACTTTAATGGGTTGATTAAAATTACTAAAATAAGTTAACAGTACGGTCATGTTTCATTATGTAGTCATTAGCGTTATATTTATAAACAAAAATACGTAATTTGTAAGTATTGGCTCAACAATAAATTCTATTGTATCAGAAAAAAAACATTGCATGTCGAAAGCGTTTGCATCAGCTTACAAAAATTTACGATGAACATTTCTTCGAGTGTGTGAGCTAACATCATTGCAAAACTTGCATGATTTTGTCGCAAAACGCGTGCATTAGGAGAGAAGATGCACTTGCATCATGACTGCATACATCGAGGCAGATAATTTCAGATGAAAACGAGTGTATTTTGCAAGCTTAGCAGTACATGTGGTAAATCTTAACATTTACACGCACAAACGCACAAATTGCGAATGCAAAAAGGTTTATTGGACAAAAACAATGGATAGGCTTACATAATTTCTCATTCAATAGAAATTCTACTTAATTGAAAGCCTATAGTTCTTCCTTCCCCACGGGGCGAGAAGCATCCTCGCTAATTACCAACGTAGTACGAAACATGCGCGTGGTTGACGCGATTGATTTGCATTGCGCGGCAGGCATCAACGCCAACGTCATTAGCAGCCAATTAGTGAAATCAGTCGTCAGGTTCACTGACCACCGCGTTGGACGTGACGCCATCGGATGCGAACGCAACAGGCCTCCGCGCTCTTCATCGATGAATACATATACAAGTCATTCATGAGTACGCACACTCGTCGACCGTCGTGTAATTGAGGCAAATGAAACTCATCGAGCGCACCACTAAACATGCATACATACAGTCGTACAATTCCAACGGGGCAATTTATTATTATTCGCCGCTTCTGCAAGGTGCACAGAAGCGTGTGGATGTCAACAACGACGACATCAACGAGCGAAGGAGTCATTCAAACATGAATGATCATTATTAAATGTTCATTGCGATTGTCAACAATCCGCGAATGGATTCGATCATCGCAACATTAAAATTCACGACGCACTTTTATAGGCCATTAAAGGAAACCTCGTTCATTCATGGCCGATTTCACATCAATCGCACACGCAATCAAGCGCTAGTAGTCAGGATGACTACCGCAACCGAGATTTGAATAATGTGAGAACGCAGCGACATACTACATACACATCGAACGCATCCTCCTCCTCCAGCAACAAGTTGCCGACGACCGACGCGACGCACCCATGCACTAAGCAAAGCGCGAGGAGAACAAATGCGCGTATGTGCATAGCTGTAAACCGTAAGGTGACACAATGCTCGTTTCCTAACCGGCTTTTAATACTATAGCTCAACCTCAACTAACGCAGGCGCGAGCGTAATCGCTAGAAGAAAGAACGAGGAAAAGAGGCGAACGAGCCGAGTCGACGTCGTGGCCGTACCATTCGGTACCGTGGTACAGCCGCGCCGCGAGTGATTCGCGGCGTAAAGATCATCGTCTCACTGAAACGGATGAAGATGCAAGGCGTCGCGTCGCGGCGAGTAGAACGAGCGTTCGTTATGAATAAACAAACGGAAGACGGCGCGGAGAAACGGACAATCATCGTCGTATGCATTATGTGTGCGGTTTTTTTTTTGATGAATAATTAAAGATGAAATGCGGGCTGCACAATTCATGCGTGGGGAATTGATGAACACCTTATTTGTAGTATGACAATAACAAATTATGAAATATGATTCTGTTTACGACCTGCATTGCCCTAACGAGCACCAGCATGCCAGTCGTTATTGCATAATATTTATAATTAATTTATACTAATTCCCAGACGTATTATTAATATTGTATGGCAAGTGGCAAAGGTGTTTAGCAAAGTGGAGATAAAAACCGGGCGGTAAGATGTTGGTCGTTACGATCAGGAAGTCGTCAATCAAATTATATGATATTTGACCTGATTTGTTTGTACCTTGCCCCCTAAAGGCTAGCAAGCTGCTGCTTATTGTGCAGCAAATAAAGCGTTTGCGCTAAAAATATCCAACTTTGTTTGTTGTCTTTTTAAATATTTAAGCGAAATATTCTGCCAGTTTCCTATCGCATTAGCATCGAAATTGCATGAGCAGCAAGACCACTTGAAATCTACTGTCATATTAATATCAGTCCGCGTTCGTATAGGGCGAAAATGCGCACGACATTACGTATTTCCTTCGTGACGGCTTTCCTTTCATGCATTTCTGCACGAAATAGATCTGTCCAGAGCGCGCCCGCCATCCATTCATCTATATAATAATCACGGTCAGTAGCGGCGGCTATTTATATCTATTTTTACGATTTCCTTAGATGCCAAGCGCAAAGAATGGATGGATGCGAGCCGAGCGAAGAAACGCGGTGTGCTAACGGTTAACCCCATCCTCGACGCATTAGTGGACACGATGGCGATGGCGACGACGACGACGACGACAACGACCATACGTGTGCGATATATAGTGTTGCTGGAGATGCCATCATCAATCATATTTATTATTATCATCAATCAACATCATCACTTCTCCTCTGCTGCTCGGTCGACCACGCGTGCGATACACGCGGTTTCTTATCATAGATTGACAATGGTGTGCACAACAACTTTTTGCTATCATTACTACACAAAAATTGAATTCAAAATACGTAGTTGATAGATTTTTTTTCCGCCAGATAACTGTCTCTCTGTGCTTCGTATTAGATAATAGTTCGTTTTCTTCAGCTCATTCGACCTTCAAATCGATGTTCATCAAGCGGGCCAGCGACCCCATTTCGGTCGTGATTTATACGTGACCGCATCAACCCCTGTGCCTGCTCCCATGCGAATTCACTGCTATTATAATTCGCCGAGTCGCTTTTCTCTGCTCCGTTTTCTTCTTCTTCTTTCTGTCGGCCAGAGTAAATCTTTGGCAGGGCAAACCTGCGTAAAATAAAAAGAGCCCTTTGGATCAGGCATCCGAGGGAGGACGACAGCGGCCGTCAAGTCGACGGGCAGGCGTGGGTGGGCCCAAGGTGTTCATTTTCGCAGTGCCCTCACCCAAACGACACATCTCTATATTATATCCTGCGAGCCGGATGAACAGGAAAGGCAAGGAAAGCAAGGAAAGCGAAAACGAGCGCCGCAGCCTGCCGTCATATCGACGTTTGGCGAGAAATATGTGCAATAATCTGTTCGGCAGAGCATTAAATTGCTTCTCATTGTTTCCGAGTTAGGTTAATAGAGCACGGATCCGGTGGTTTGCTCACTTCTACAGCTCGAGCTGGTTGAGTCATTGGGATAATAATTGAAAAATTTCGATTCATTGCCTGAAAAATACCGCAATGCGCTTGCCAAGATCAGAATGCGCGTTGGCGGTTAATGATGTCATCTTTAGTTTAAAATATGAGAACTTGCGAATAAATGCAGACCATGAATATGAATATAAATGCCCCCAAAGGAAATTTATAGAGGAACTTTCTACCCCATCGCATTTAAATGCAAATACCAATAAACTTTATAAATGCTGCTTGTATTTCCTAAATATAGTTGTGTGTGTGTGTGTGTGTGTGTGTGTGGCTTAGATAAATACTAATTCTAAGTAATCAAAGTATAGAATTATGAATTAGACGTGATCCATTCCAAATAGGGTGCCAAACTTGTAAACACTGCAACGCTTGAACTGGAAATATCGAAACGCGCCGCAATACCCACTAGCTGACCATCCAAATCCATCAATGGCGCGCCGACATCACCACGCGACATCGTCGTGTCCGTTTCGGCATACACGCAAATCTCGTTGGCGGAGAGCGGCGCAATCGGCGATGCAAAGAGCGCCAGCGAACAGGTGATCTTCCCGAGCGCTATGAAAGGACCCTCGCGCGGCGCAAATGTGATGCCGGCCGGATGGAATTCGACGCCCCAACTGCGAAAGCGCAGCATTTCCAGGAAATGAATGCGATCGGCACGGAGCGGCACAGGCTCACTGCCTTCCGTGCAGGATAGTCGTAAAATGGCAATGTCGTTCCCGAAGCGCGCCGGATCATAGTCGGGATGCACGATGATTTCGGAGACATTCATCACCCGCACCGCCGGTTCTTCCCTTTCGATCAGCGGATGCAGAGTGCGGACGCCTGCGTGTACTCGCAAGTGGTTTGGTGCCCTCAAACTAATTTCGGTGTAAAACACTTAGTAACTTTTGACGTATTAAGTAGG